>MOOZ01000646.1:218438-239826 GCA_002930495.1 Cecropterus lyciades | reverse complement strand
ACTTCGGAAAAATTCCTAATGTTTAAGTTCTATTCATATTAACGGACTTCGTAACTAGTAAGAGGTATGCTAATATTTTGATAATTCTTAAATTACTATTAATATTAATTTAGCTGAATTAAAATGCCGTTTTGCATATAGGTCTGTTTTTCCTTTTGTTCCTTCCTTCTTTGTGGTATTTCTTTCATTAGCTTTTTTACTATGTAAATAATAACTCTTCATTTTATGTTTGCTTGTATTTATTTAATAAATTATAATTTCATTGTTATACATATTTATCCTAAATATGTATTTGTTATTTTTTATTATTATTTTTCTATTACCCATGGACTTCTGTAACTAATTTCATATAGATGTCTCAACAACGACTAAAATTTCCACCTATTTATTATAGCACGAATGAAATTGGAACAAACCATACTGGTTTCACCGCCTTTTAAAGGCTAGAGTAACGAGAGTTTTTTCATTAGCTTTACACGAATGAATTCCCTTTCCACGTCTAAAGTTTAAGCTTGTTTAGACCGAACTACCGAACGCGGGGAGATGTTTCCAATTATGTTGGTATTGCAACCATATACAAAGTTTCCATTCAATTCGCTAACGAATATAGTTTTTTACGTGGTCACAAAAATATGTAGAAACGGAAAATAACTATAAACTATAAATATTAATTATAAACATATTCGATAGTGATATCAAATGCATGTCACAACTTATTTCTGGTTAATTCTAAACTTATGTTGTAATTTACGGTGATATTATATAGGCACATAGGTAGGTATATGACTGTACAAAATATATATCTAAAAGTGGGATAATTGTGGATATGATGAACCGATGTTGACTTTTTTTTTTATTTGAAAGCTGGTGCTTCCGTTGGGTTCCATTTTAATTTGGTTCAGTTTAGACAAAGGCATCTATAAGATAAACGTATAAGTCTTGAATTTGCAATATATATGTTTGCAAATGGACGAATAACTCAGCTTCTACTGATCTGATTCTCATGAAACTTAAAATGAATATTAGGTATCTAGGATGACATAATTTAATGAAAAATATAATCTTCTACTCTTCGATCCTGATGATGTAGGCGTAATGCTAGCCAAAACCACAGAAGATAGCTATGTGGTGCTTACGAATTTACTGAGCAAAGACATTTTATAAAATATTTGACCTTCAACCGTACTGCAATCCTAATTTATAGCTTAGGATTAGGTTGAGCTGTAGGGATTTATATTGGATGGATTATGTTAGGATTGAACAAAAAAGAAAAAGATAAAACTAAGCGAGCTGGGTGCGGCAGCGCCCTGCTTGCAGGTGCGCCCAGTTCATATGAATACAGACTTAACCTTTATTCACCTCTATATAACTTATAAAAGTTTTGTTAGTCATGGCTTAGGACTAAATTTCATATTTATACTGGAAGTTGAATTAACGTTTGTATTCATGTTAAAATTTATGCTTTCGTGTAAATTTACGAAGCAAATTAGTGATATTAGATGAACAAAAATATAAGTTTAACATCACTAAAAATTTTTTACCAAAAAATAGAACCGACTTCTATACCACAAAAAAATTATTTAAATCTGTTGGTTTCTAACATACACAGTACATAGTTCTGAAGTCGGCGCTCATATACTTGTAGGACATTTGTAGATTCGTCGTTGTAATCTAACAAAATATGTTGAGCGCCGACTTCGGAACTATATACTTTCGGGACTAACGTCACTACACGCTTTGGTTTCAGACTTTCATATTTCAATTTCCATTTTAAATAAAAAGAGATAGCTAAAAATATCAACATTTTGATGGCATATATGACACTGCTGTTATTAAGCAGAAATAAATGTGGGCGTGCCAAATGCCAAACTTTTGAGAATAGAGCAATAAATTTTGAAGAACAATTGGGGAACGGCCAGATTCAACGTTATGGCACTTGTTGATTTTGACTTGCACATGTTACACACAGACGCATGAACGATTTTTTCTGATATTGCAAAAAACGGTCATAACGTAGGCATTATAGAGCTCCTTCACGTATCCTTATTATATTTTCAAAACAACGCTGAACCTCTTATAACTGACTGATAGTGTAGAAACGAATATTCCATTCCATTTATTTTTATTTTGTATTTGTCATGTCGCAGGCGGTTGTATTTTGGTTAAAACAATTTTTTGCTTTTTTTTAGTTATATACTTACGTAATGGTGGTGGTCTTGAACTACTAAAGGAGAAATGCGTAGACGAACATACATACTATATACATTTACAAAATGTTGTTTAACAGATGTTGGTTTTGTTTGAAATGTCTTATAGATATCATATGTGCATTATAGACACTATGAAAGTACATAGATGTATGTATTTATTTATTATAAACAAAGGTATCTAAATGAAAACCATCTTTTTATGTGGGTAAAATATTACCATTATTTTATCCACATAAAAAGATAGTTATATTTTAGTTATAGATATTGACCATAAATATTTTAATTATTCATAATTCATAATTATTAGTATTAATGTTCTTACTAAATTATATTACGAAATCTTTTCTTGTTATAAACTTTAGATTTGGTGCACTTTATAAAAAATAGCTAATGGAATTTATATATTGAGTAACCAGTTGGAGAATAGCATAGCTTTAAATTATTTTATTAAATCGAGCATATTATTTCTGAAACTGAAAAAGACCTACTATAGTTTTCTTCAAATAACAGCTGTTCGTATTTTACGTGCTTAGTTTAATATTTTATTCATTTTCATTATTGTCTTAGGATTTGAGGTTGGTACATTAAATACTTTGAATTTTGTTACATGAGTGAAGATGATGACAAATAGCGAGACAAACATAATATTATTGGTGATTAACGTTAAACATTTAATGATTCACTTTTATTTGAAATAAATATGACCAATTAGCGATTCCTGTTTAATTATAATAATTTTATGAATGTCGATATGAATAAGCGCCAGGTAAAATATACTTCGAATATAAAATTGCTTCAGTACCTACAATAGTTATTTTATATATACATGTACATTAGTTTATATACTTCTTGACGTTTTATCGTAGCCTGTATTATTTTCTTATGATAATAAGGTAAATTGATGAATCAATGTAGCATTGACAAAACGTGTTTTACAGCCTGTTTTGGCGTCCAAGTCCCAGTAAGGTGTTATTATAAAACTTTTGAAAGAGGATAATGGAAGTTAGATGGCCAACGGCAATGCATATTATGTATAAAATATTATTCGTTGGTAAGTGGCGGGGTTGGTAACACGAGGTTTTTTCGCAGAATAAAGGAAGGTGTTGGAACTGCATTGTTCAACTCACCTTGGGCCAGAGCCGGCGCGAGGGCAGCGCTCCAAATAACAAGGCATACACTAAGAAACATTTTGCAATTGTCTCTCTCAGTAAGAAAAACCATAAGCTGTCACTGATGCATGTCACCCGATGTATCACACGCACGCGTCACTAGCGCACACACTGGAGAAATGGCCTGTTAATATTTCGCGCGAAAGTAAAAGTTTCCCATTTGATTTTCGTAAGCGCGGGATCCGGGTGCGTTGGAACTTGGTATCTTGCGCTTGCGTTCGCGACGGACTGTCATGGTTGCCGCGCCTCGCCTCACGCTGCCCCCACCGTGCGTCCGCCTTTCACCGTTACAATTCGTAACCCGAAACATTGCGTTGAGCAAGGCTATATGACGATTGACATTCAACAAAAACGGCACGCTTGCCATACGGAAATAGCCTGTTTACACTTCTATTATGATCCTGGGAGAAAATGTCGACACCGCTGAATACGGTCTTGTGAAGCTGTTCTCAATCTGCGATCGAGGTTTCAAACAACGATTTTTGAAACTTCAGATGAATAGCACCTAGAACACTTAATAATTTAGGTGAACACCAATCTAACTTGTAATACAAAATACAAGTATATAAAAAATACAAGGAAAAAATAATAGGTACTTTGGTGACGGTAGCTTAGGCAACCCTAAATGTAATAGAATTCAAATTAGGAATAAAGCTTGAACTTAATAGCGATATCTAAAGAATAACTTTCGGTGCTTTTGTCGTATAAAGTGTGAAGTGTTTTTAAGGCTAAAACTGGATCCTATTATTATAACTCCACTGTTAGTCTGTCCATCTATCTGTAATTACACAGACACTACACTAGACAGTTGAAATATTCACAGATGTATACATATATGTAAATAAAATAAATAATTAAAAGGGGCTTCCATACATTCCATACAACAAATGTGTTTTTTTGCTCGATATTAATAACGGCAACAAGTAGACGCTTGAAATATTCACAGAATTAGTTATAATAGGTTTTTTGATTATTACCTATGAAATTGTCGTTTTTCTTGAAATAAATTAAGCGTATTTTTTCTATATTTTTTATTTCTATTAATCAAAGTAATCACCCATACAATCAATGCATTTTTGCCAACGCATTGATAGCTTATTGAAGCCCTTCTTGAAGAAATCAGCTGGACGAGAGGCAACAAATTCTTCAAAGGCATTTTGTACTGCCTCTCGAGTATTGAATATTTTTTCGGCCAAGTTATCCAAATTCTGGAAAAAGTAGAAGCCTGTAGGCGCAAGGTCTGGTGAGTACGGCGGATGACGGAGGACTTCAAACCCCAGCTCTTGTAGCTTGGAGACCGTCTGCTGTGCTGCATGAGGTCGCGCGTTGTCGTGCAGGAGCAGTGGACCAAAGCTGGTTGGAAACGTGCGAGGTTCTCCATCATTGTGTTCAGTTCTTCACAGTACACATCTGCAGTAATGCTCATCCCGTTTGGGAAGAAGCTTCTTCTTAAGAAGATTCTTCACAGAATTACACCCGCGTTAGACCACCAAACAGTGACCATCGCTATTCTAAGGATAAGTTTTCGTTTAGGGCATTATTTGGGTGCTTAACCAGAGTCTAACCAACTTGCTGAGCGCTTATGATCCATTTCTCGTCACAAGTAACAATGCGGTTCAGAATTCCTTCATTTGTATGCCTGTTGAGCAGTGCAAGGCACGTCTCGACGCGTACTGCGCGCTGGCGATCATTGAGTTCGTGGGGTACCCGATTGTCAAGCTTTTTTACCTTGCCAAACGCAAATGGACCAATATTGTTTTGATGCTAACGACGAAAGCTGCTGCTAATTCAGCCGTAGATTGAGGATCATCAGCTTCCACAATCGCCTTTAATTCGTCATTGTCGACCATAGTTTTTGGATGACCACGGGGTTCATTTTTCAGGTCAAAATTTCCAGGAACGGAAGCGGGCAAACCAATAACGGGTGGTGCGTTTTTTTGTTGTATTCGCTACGTAAACGTCGTTGATGTTGCGTGCAGCTTTGTTGCCACGACGGTACTCATACTCCATAATTACTCTAATTTTTAACGTATCCATGATGACGAATAATGTATGAATGTAATGAAAATAATACACTAACTATTATACAAATGACGATTTTAGAAAAAATAATTCCATGTTTTTAAAATAAAATTAAATTGAAATTAGAATTATCAGCCAAAAAATAAATATTGATTTGAAATGGCCAGTACGGCAGAACGGCAATTTCATAGGTAAAGACCGTATTCACATTAATAAGAAATAATTTAATAAAAATAATATAAATATTTAAAGCGGCTCTCATAAAACAAGTGTTTTTTTTATAGATAACAGCATCTACGGAATCCTTTGTATTTATGATGGATGCAATCCACCGAATGATAGGTAAGTAGCCAATGCAGTTCATGAACACCTATCAACCCCAGGTAGAATAGGAGCTACCTAAGGTTGACTACGAATTCTAATGCTAAAGACTAAGATTGAACCCATCCTACCTTAGCGTAGTTTTAGATGGTTTTGTATGATTCGAGCAGTGTAGTACCACCGCCTCACCCAATTCTAGAGTCTGAAGTAGTTCTTTCGTTTCGATAAAAGGATGTTGTCGCCGGTTCACTTACTAAAGACCACGTTTATCCTCAATTGTAGCTACGCATCTGTGTTTGATTTCAGATTATTATTTGTGAAGATGAAGATGATTACAGTGGATTGGATGCTCATTTGCTACTTCAATGTACGAAGAAATGCAGATTCATTTTAGACTTATTGACATTTTTATTTATATCTATTAGTCTTTATACATGTTGGTAAAAAATGCACAGCTATCTTGGATCACAAACTTTACTGAAACAAGGTACAAAATTTGACATATCCCTGCTATAATAATAATACAACCCAAAAACGTGAATTTTACAGGAGAGCCAGGAAAATAATAAACAATGCTTATAGTTATTATCTTTTTAATTAATGCAGTTAAAATAATGAAAAATCGGATTCCATTAACCACAGTAGAGTTTTCAATTTTAAAAATAAATATAATAAGGATAAAACTATATCTTCAACTTAAAATTAGTGAATTTTAAAATTATTCAATTTTGAATTAAAGGTATTAAAATTAATTAAT
Source organism: Cecropterus lyciades (assembly GCA_002930495.1). NCBI lineage: Eukaryota > Metazoa > Arthropoda > Insecta > Lepidoptera > Hesperiidae > Cecropterus > Cecropterus lyciades. The sequence continues at coordinate 233,347 of MOOZ01000646.1, read as the reverse complement.
TTACTAGATGATAGAACCAGTGTAGTTCGAAACTGGTTCGAATTGAAAATGTAATTTTGTGTTGAATATTCAAATTATTGAGGAAGGCTTTCGGCTATATAACATGATGCTATGTTTGTTTTTTCTTATGTAGTAGTGGGTGAAACCGCGTAGCACAGCTAGTCTTTAGTATTTGTCCACTACAACAGAACAAGTTTAAAGTTGTAACTGACGAAATTTTGCCAAAGTCGGGCGTTGTTGCGTGCGTGCTTCAGCCTGAACTAATTGATAGCGATAGAATGGCATGGCGATGTGGCACCAATTATCGCCCCCTCACTTCGTGTGTACTTAACGTTCGTTGTAACTACGTAGTTCACGCTAAAGGAAGTTTAGGCAAAGTAACTGGAATGGAGCAGTTTTATTAAACTGCTTTATTTTGCTTCTATGTATTATAGGTATATCATATTTTATTTTAAGGGATTTAGAACTAGTAAATTAATTGTTTGATCAGAGAGGTACCAACACAATGTTTATTTCAAGCGTAGCAGGGCGAATTTTAGTGGAAGGGTGTGGATGCCAGCTGACTTACAAATCAGGAGACCAGCTCAGTCCACAGAAGTGGCAACGTATTACTAGTCCCTTTGAACATGAACTTAAACACCTATTCTATACGGATTTGGTTGCAGATGTCAATGGGCAGTAGTGACTACTTACCATTACGTTAACTGCAAGCTATTTTGCTACTGCACTTTTATAAAAAAAAAAGCAATTATTGGTACGTACTTAGAGTTGTATCAGAATACACAATTTGAAGTAATGTTACAAAAATAAAATTATTGAATTATGAATTTCATCAATGTTTTAAGTTATTTTCGAATTAGGTAATGGCAGTCACGCAAACCACATTAAAAACTATAACCCACTTATAAACTTATCGCCTCGCGACTCTTCGTTTATGTTCTACCACTGAAGTAAGTGTAGTGTTTTGAACTCGACAATGAAGTCTATTAGACATATTATAGTCCATTAGTTATATTATATTACTGTATATTCCAAAATAACTGTATACTTTACAAAATAGATCGAGCGAAGAAAATAGGCATATTAAATTCGACCTACCATTAGCTCCGAGGACACACTCTAATACTTTTATTAATAAAGTCTTGTTAATGACAACAATAACAACATAATATATCTATCAATAATTTAATAAAACACGTATATGAAGATGAAAGGTGCTTAAGATACACTCCTAGACACAGATTAGTTACTTATTAAACAAATTAAGGTAAAAGTCGTGAAGTCTAATAGTAATAACTAGGTTGCTCCCGCGGTTACGCCCGCTTCGGTCACGTCAACCGCGGTTATGAGTATCCTATATGTTTATGTACGTCGTAACCCTCCCTCGTATCTCTATGCCAAATTTCAGCGAAATCCTACAAGTAGTTTTGCGTGAAAGAGTAACAAAACACACATACATCAGCACAAATTACCGCGTTTATAATATTAACGAGATTGAACTGTCTTCACTGCCAATATATTGTATTGTAGATAATCAGAATTTGTAAATGTACATATTTGCAAATTTTCAAATCGATACAATAATAAGAATTAGGTAGGATACTAGCTTATACAGTGATACCTCGAACTTACGCGATAAGTGGGACTGAGTGATAACCGCGTCGCGAAAGTCGAATTTGTGTAAGTCGGGGTATAATTTCGTATAAATTATAATGGCGAAAATATTAAGGACGAAAACTGAAAAAAACCAAATTAGATATATAGAATCCTAAATTTTACAAATATAAAATTACCAACCGAAGTAATTTTTACGATTTTGATATTGTAAATGACTTCATAAAATATAACAAAGTAGTTTGACTACTCAAAATTTGTTTGACTCTTGCAAAAATCACTCTTAACATGCTGATATTATTATTTGTTGAAGAAATGAGCTTATTGGTGAAATCTATATTTTCTAAAATTTGTAAATTGAAAATTGCGTAACTCCGGGTTCGCGTAAGTCGGGATAGCATAAGTCGAGGTAGTTCTGTATACATATTTTCCAAAGAATCAAATAAAAGAAAAATGCGTTAAAATCTTTGCATAAGTTGTATTTCGCTTAAAAGAATGCGTGAGTTTGACTACCTACCTACTACCTAATAGGATGCGGTTTTCGCGTCAATGATTTTTTGTTTTGATGTATAATATAAGCATTTACTTATAGTTGTGTTTCCTCAAAATGTACATATGTTGTTTGTGAATAGGGGTTATACTTAATAATAAATAAAACAAACAGATATTTAGACATTGAATATTTTATTTGCTGAGTAATACATTTATAGTTAGACAGTGATTATTTTATAGCCATTAAATAGACAGTTAAATATATGTATAAATTACAATCCAACATTCTTGCCTTTAATCATCGGAGGAATAATCTTTCTTATTTTCATATTTTGACACAATTTCAAGAACCAAAATTAAAATTTACAATCTTACCACGACGGGCAAATATATTTCACACATAAAGAGCTTGTACATAGATAACTCATGTAAATGTACCTTAAACGCCTCAACTGCATAAGGTCAGTTGAACGAATCACATTATACCAACACACTTCACTGATACTTTACGTGCATATGCTCTATTCCGGTCCGCGCTTACTTTTACCTTGAAACAAGTGCTCGTTTAGATTGTATGACCAAGCCTGGAGGCACTGAGGTAGCAACTAAATATCTACTTTGCTTGGCTCGGATAGTAAGTTACATGTATGTATAATATTAAATGTTACATAACAAGAAAATAAAAAGGAATTGCTTTTACTTATGTATGCCCCGTGATACGGAAGATCGCAAGCGAAATTCCAGATTTGTTGGGATTTGAGTCGTAGTTTCTGATCGCAGTCCTAAAATGTTCTTATTATACCGATTCAGAGAGTAATTAGCCTCGCCGAAACACAAAAAATACTAAGTGTCAATAGAATAAGATGGGAATTAATTCATTTAAAAAGCCATTGATATATATAAAGTATATCATGAACATAACATAACCAACCATAAGTTGATTATTTCAATGCAATTTAATAACATAATTATTATGCCTGGAAAATATTCTGGTACGTTGTTAGTTGATAAAATGCATCAAGGTGAGACTTAGTAAGCTGCTTGCCTAAGATCAGTGTCTGCAAGAAGTGATAGTGGCGTTGGATAACGTAAATCGCATCATTTCTTTCCTATGCACAAACTCTTGTTATAATACATTTTTAAAGAATTTAATGTTTATGATCGTTATCTTAAAAATGTGCAATTCTATGCTTTTTCTGTAATTTTTGAAAATTTTCCTGTTATAATACGTATAATGCCTACTACGTTTTATCTGGCCCAGTAATAACATCTGGAAATTCTAAGTATATACACTTTTTAACAAATGCAGTCTTCCATTAGATATATCTTACAGTATATTCCAAAATAACTGTATATTTTTATAAAATAGATCGAGCGAAGAAAATAGGCATATTAAATTCGATCTACCATTAGCTCCGATGACACACTCTAATACTTTCATTAATAAAGTCTTGTTAATGACAATAATAACTACATAATATATCTATCAAATAACTTAATAAAACACGTCTATCAAGAAGAAAGGTGCTTAAGATACACTCCTAGACACAGATTAGTAGCTCCTTGTAGTTGATTAGTTATGAGAGATTTTTGACACTATGCACAATCAAAGGATATTAAAGACGTGGCAAAGCGGTTTAACAATGTATTTACTTATATGAAATTTACTAAACAAATTAAAGCTACAAACATATAATATACTGTGTCAGAAGGGGTAACATTAGCCACGCGGCGTTAAGAATCAATATCGTATACCTAGTTATATTGTTTGTGGATAAGTGTTCGAGTTATTGCCTAGGTATACGACAAGGCGCTGCGTCATAGCATGCTACAGCCATATGTCAATGAGAACTGCTTATTTGCTTGAATATAAGTCTCATATAATATTTTAATCCGATAAGTCTATTTCGTACATGGCGATTTTTTTTTAAATATGTTTATGGTCTCATTAGAACTTAAATATAAATTAATAGAAATGATGAAAAGCTTTAAATAATTAATTTCATATGATAAATCATTTTGTTACGAAAACCATATATTATATGTTTATAAATTGTATATTATATACGTATAATTGGTTTTAACTTAACATTATATAATTTTGAGGACGGAAGGGCAATATTTTTTACTTACCAATATTTTTAGCAAGTAATTTAACGGTGATGAATCAAGGACGCTCACTGATTTAGACTGTGATTATATTAAGTTTTAAAATATATATACATATATATTAAAAAAAAATCTTGTCCATATACATAAAGAAAAAAATATATACTAATAAATTTATATTAAAAAGTTAATAAAAAAAAGCTTTAGGTAAGTAACGTCCCTTTCTGTTCTCAGAAAACCATTTCAATTTATATCCATGTCATGGGGGTGCATAAAAAATAATAGTCGGCGCCTTGGGGGTGTCAGCCATATTGGTTTAAGAATGACGTCACAAACCTAATCAGGTATGTAATCCGAATCAAACGTTTATACAAAATTCCAGCTAAATCGGTTCAGGTTAATTTGTTAAAATTTCAGTTGAAAGATTTAACTCGAAGCTAACAAGGCAAGATAAAGGCCTGTTAAAATACTTATTATACTTTGAAATTAATGTGTCTAGATATTTAGGTAAGGTATGTGAATCACACCACTTGTAACAGCGGTCACAGATAATAATGTTGGCGTGTATAATATATTACAATTTTGGCGTATATTTTGTGCTCCGCTGCCCCACACCCTTATTCTATTAAACCATATTCGCAACTTACATTTTGTAGGCAGGGCAATGAAAGCATGTTAGATTTTAGTTTAAATGCATATACTCATTGAATATAATTAATTTGGCTTTGGGGCTATTCGTGACCGGTATAAGTGGTCAGATACCTTTAAACTGGCGGATGGAGGATTTCGGAGGGTTAGGCTTTCAGAGAATTTGATGGCAATGAAAAGGTCTTTCGATGGAGGATGCTGACTTTTAAATTATGCCTTTGGATCCTCCCACTTATGAAATTTCGTCATATGACGGATGGATTTAAGTACTAGCGTTTAGCTCCCGACCTCCCCCCCTGGTAAGCCAGTAGACTAAGCGCCAATATGGTACTGTCAGAAGTAAATGCGCATGTTATTTACAGAGAAGTACTTTGCGATTTAACTTTGGGAAGAAAATAATATATTACCACTTAATTTTTCAGATATTGCAATATTTCCTAATTAGCTGGAACCGATTAAGCAAATCTGAAAATAATGTGGATGCTATGTAAGGCCTATTGTTGTTTAAATTTTTATATGAATGAGTTTTCGATTAATCTTAAACTTGGACGGAGGATAGCTTTGCAACTTAAGTAAAATATTTATGTGATAAAAACATTGTTTCTTTTTTAAACGCATACTAAAGTCTATAAATCTCTCATATTATAGTTACTTATTCATTAAGTAAATAAGTAGAAGTAAGGTAGAAGCAATAGATCTTAAAATATCTATATGCTTCAATATAGATATAGATATAACGTTGGTTCTTTGAAGTTAAAGAAACGAAAAGAATCTTATTATTATAGGTTGTGCATTTTTTTTAGTTTTTATTTATACTTATATGTTTATTGAAGGAAAGTGCATTATAGTTTAAAATCTATTATATTTTACTATTATGTTAAAATTGAAGTTTTCATCTACGTGCCTATCGCATCAACATACGGCTATGTAAAATGTAACAATATTTATTTTCTTGAACTCTACGTGTACGGTTATTAACATGTATTAGTAATTTCAAGTGAGTCTATAAGAAAATTTATCGAACCTAAGTTCTATCTATGACACTGATAACTTTTGATACAGATATATAGCTGGTACATGTGAGTCATTTGTCGTTTATTACATAAATATTATGTGCGAGCTGAAAATAATTAATAGGTAAATAGAATAAATAAATGTATGTATAATAATGGAACATAGGAACTTATATCTTACGAATAATATATCCGAAAATCAATCTAATTAAGGACAAATTAAAATTAACTAAAATGTAAATTTTCATAACACTACGAATCACTTGTGCGTGATTTTACATTATTGTAATTAGACAGTCATGGTGTTTCCAAATTATAAAAATATCCAAAAAAATACAAAGTGATATTCATCCGGTAACATATGGACATCGGGTGTATAATACCATACCATACCATACCATAAAATATTATACAGCCATAAAATTAAATTAACAAAATATTCGGTTAATTGCAATGCTACAGGTAGACATTTTGATTAGAAATTTTAATGCCTGTTATTGTAAATGTAGAAGTAGATATTATTTAAGCATGCTCATGAGCATGCTTAAATAATATCTCTACATTTTTGATTATTTTTGCAGTCTATATTAACGTGTGAAACAGGATTGTTGATATTTGGCCTAGAGTTGTTATTTGTTGATATAGTACTTTTTACTTTGAGTGCATGCCCGAAGTCCATTGTTAACCGTACCTATACAATACACATTTGCAAGATACAAAACATGGGCTACGCCAAGCAGAGGAGGAGAAACGGCTGTCCCCTAAAGATTTCAAAAACGACAAAGCAACGGCTCGATATGTCAACTGCCACCTTAGATCAACATCTGGTGACACCCTTTAGATAAGACCTGCATGCAACCTTCGTAGCCTGAGCTCATAACAGTTACCAGTAATACTAGGAAATCTGGAAACACCTTATATAAATACACCTATGTACCTACTCACTAAATAATCTACACACATATATTACTAGAAACACGAGTATATTTTAATAAAATACATAGGTAGGAATAATTTACCATCAAAAATTAAGTATACCTACATAAAATATCAATATTAAAATCTTAGGCATTAGGCGTATAAATATATAATAAAGTAATTTGAAGAGTTTGAAGAGTTTGAAGAATTTGAAGAGACTTATATAATAAAATAATATAAAGCTTTTTTCCAAGTTATCCTAAGTATACATATTACATTCATATTCTATTAAACACTGAGAGGAAAAACTCCACACTGATGATCTTACTAGATTCCTGATTATGGGTGTAAGGAATACACCAACACCCAATCCTAAGGAGTCATCAGTGATATTTCACGTATTTCGAAAGCTAAAGAATAATCAGACATTAATATTACTATAATTTAGACATAGACATACTAATATGTGAGTTACATACCGGTTACATATGATTTATTACATTAAATATACTCTCTTCTTATGAACAGAGCATATTATAATATAAATTGCATGTAAATCGAATCATATGGTTTCATTGATACTCATTCTGTCATGTGACACACATGCGGGACTCGAAAAGAGTGCAACAGAATAATTCACGCATGCGACAGTCACGCATGACACAAACCCGTGTGACAAGAAAAATGGCCCATCTAGAGGGATAGTGTAAGGAGAATAGGAAAATTAAAATTTGAGGAGGGCTACCAAACAATTCAACGAAAGTAAGTTTTTTAAAAGTGAAGGGCCAAGTTAAAATGGAACTTTAGATTAAGTAGGGGGGATTAAGGTAAAGGGGGTTTGAGTTATAGTGGGTTAGGTGGGGTTATTGAAAGGGGTTAAAATTCAAAATATTTCTTATTCTTTTCTTGTTTAGCATTTTTAATCCTTTGTTCGATAATCGGTACCGTTTGTTCAGACGTAGTTACGGGCATATAACCTTCTTTTAAAGTTGAGCCTTTAAAAGAAGCTAATAATATTTTGATGACTGGTTCACACTTATGACTATTTAGGCTGGAGAGTTAAAGAAGTAGAGTAAAGTAGTTTAACTAGATTAGTAGGTATAAATATCTACGAGATTGTTACTAGTACAAGTTCTTCAGTTTTCTAAACGGCACTTTACATATTAACTGATAATTTTAAATAATTTCTAAGATTACAAAGGAAAAAAATCTTAAAAACAAATATAGAATTTAGCGAAAATTTATCTCTTGTCTATTTTTCAACAAATATTTTTAACAGTTTTAACTTGCCAATGTCAGCTAGGTTCGCTTTTGTGTTCGTTACTTAACTGATGCAAGAATACCAAATATTTTAATAAACAGTCATTTTTATTATATGTGTCTTTTTTATCTGAATATTAAGTTAAAAGGGACTAGTCAAGATTTATAAACAAGAAGAGTAGTTTAAACCAGGCATAAAATATTACAGTTATCTTGCACGTAGATGATACAAGATGGGGCAAAAGGGACGACACATTGTGAATTGACTCTCTTTTTACCAAAAAACCATTTTAAAAAAACGTTTCTTTTTAAAAAATGGTTCATTGTGTAAAATTTATTTAACCATGAAATAAAGTTTTTAAGCAAATTAGAAATTATTGTTGTTAAGTTGAAAAAAAGTAACGGCCAAATGTGCTTGTTTATGGAGTTTTGAATAATTGCTCGCAAAACAATTTGTTATTTTTTTATGTTTTCTTTAAAGATTTGCAAAGGTTTACGTTAAACAGGAAATTAATTAATAAAAATATCATACGGTTCACCGCCTATTGGTCAGAGTTATAGTTGGTTAAACTACCATCTTGTCTCTTCAGCTACTCAAGTTTAAGCTCCGCCGGAGAGGTCCTATTTTTTTCCTGAACGACAGAGGTGCGGTAATTGCTTGATTTTACCGAAACATCTGACAGTCGATTGCTTACGCGTTTTTGTAGACGTATATGGTACTAAATAACGCCGGGCAGTTTGGCAGGTGTTTTGGCAATAGGGTACTAAATTATATCTATCAGTTGCTCAAGCGGTAGAAACCAATAGGCGGTCAACTTAATGGAAGAAGTCTGGCGTTATATCCGACCATGTGGTCGGCAAATTCCTATCGTTAAATCGAGTTCATAATTCTTCCATTTTTTTATGTGTATTGCTTGTTGTCAACTAATTTCGTCTGTCTTTAACATACAAGTATATGAAAAATTATAGTAGACGCTAAATTATTGCATGTTCACATTGGCATATAACTTTTGCCCCACCTTATATTAGGCCAGGTTAACACTTTAGACTCGTGTACCTCTGACCCTGGTCCTACGCCTGCGGTGGTACCGCACCGCTCATAATTCTTGAGTCTCCCTTATCGAAGAGCTGCAGCGGGGAGGGCTATTGATGTTAAGCGCCTGGTGCATGATATGGACCCTTACGTCTCCAGTCGTAGGCCTGTATTCCAGTGCGCGTCTATGGCGACTAGCAAACGAGCCTGACAAAGTACTCTTGCAGCAGCAGTAATTAAACAAATGCGCAAATGCACGTCTAAAGTTACGATTCATAAGAGCGTATAAGAAGCTACTCACTATGGTGCGGCTTAATCCTACATACGCGCTGTGATAAAATTTTGCATCACTTATGTCAGGGAACTCATGGACGACGACGAGGTAAGGCGTCCACGCCATCACGAATAATGTGTAAGTGCCCAAATTCAGAGAAGTGGAAGTGAAGTCGCGGTCGAACATTTGGGAACGTTTGTATTGTACTTGCATACGCGCACGGCGTTGGACGCGAATGAAAGCAGCCAGAAGACCGAACATCGTAAACAAACAAGTAACTCCGTGGAACAGAACGGTCGTGATAGATCTGTAGTAAAAATTTCCATAGTGTCTACGGGAACAGTAATCATAGTCAAGATCGAAGTACACGCCAACTCCGGCCGTCGAGAAACTCACTATGAAGATCAAAACTATTACGACCGAGACATTCATGGAAATGAACGCACTGTACTCTTCAGGTGATCGGCAGATTCTATAATAACTTTCGGCCGCGACAAACTGCAACAATTAAAGATATTTCACGGTTTCGGCACTTAATCAAAAAGATATATACGCATTTGGACATTTCTTAAAACCCTCTAAAAAGGGGGATTATGATATGCACTTATTATTACATATATCAGTGTGTATTTATAATATGATTATGACTGTTATGAAAAACTTACCAAGTACAGAAAGCTGTACGAATATGTCGAAGATTCCGTTAGGAAGTGCATCACGTCGCAAACTGAACTGAGGTCCCATTCACCTGATAGAAGTACCACCGCACAAGTTGGCATAACAATCGTAGTAACGATCAAGTCTGCTAAGCCCGCACATGCAAGAAACACGTTTCCTGCGAAATGTAAACATTTTTCAGTTGGCACTCATTAAGAAAGCGACATAAAAGGTATTTGTAAATCAGATATATATCTTTTTAATATGAAAGTAGTATGCATTTTATCTGACATTAAGTGGCCATTCCCACCAATGGACATCTGAAATCAAGTTTAGATCAGATTAGACTTATTAGAGAAGACCTAGACCAGAAGTTGGCATTGCCCCTCCTGAGGTCTTCGTTGGAATGCATCGGATAACTATGCCTCCGTCAATGTAGAACAAAATAGCTCTTAAAACTGTGGTGAAGGTAGTCTAGGAGTTTCGCTTTTTATAGAAAAAACTCTTAAAGTTACAGTATAAAAATTTGTAGTAAGAGTAAAAAAAAGAAAACTCACCAACTTTTCTCAGAGAAGATTCGACAAAAAATGAGGCGACAAAGAACCCGTTCACGATGGTGCCCAGAGAAGCACAGCATACCAGAAACAGCAGGCGGTTTATTCTCGGCCAATCAAAAGCTAGCGTCAGTGGGGAATAGGTGCGCTCATTCGCCGCACTAACGTTTAGTACGACAGGCATTTTTAGTACCTGTGAAAAGCTTTGTATATTTAATCCTTGATGTCTTTATTTAGGATCTTTCTAGATCTATACTATACTATACTATACTTTCTAGTATAGTTAACTTTTATACCTACAGAACTCATTTGAATGTCAATCATCGCCCGAGGCGGTTCGGTTTGAGCGCACTTTCCTGCCATGAACATGCAAGATTCGCAATGAAATTCCATCTAAGGTATTCTTAAAGCGATATGACATAGGACTCTTCATGAAAGGTGCAAAACGAGCTCTCGTTCAAACGCGACGATGTATTGGTGACTTCTCTGGTGTTGCAAATATCCATAGGTGACGATGACTACTTTCCATCCAGTCCAGTAGCCCGCCTGCCTAATCGTTAGGCACAGCTAAAAAAGGCGCCAGGATGCAAAGGGACGACAAAATCCAAATGGATATTTTTCGCAATAAAAAACTATATCAAACCAAAGGTACAACTTACAACAGAAGACAACCCCGCTTTATCCTGATCAAGGGGTAAATCACCACAATTGAAGATATTTCGTTGTGGAGCATCATAAGAAACATTGACTTAATCTTAAATAAATTTGATTTAAACTAGAACTTGCAAAATATTAAATGGGTTATCATAATATATATATATACTATATTTTAAAAATTTACCTTATTTACACTATTGGAATTAATTTCCTCCAAGGTCGCTCATTGCTTCCGACATCAGGCTCCAATAGTTGGACCTGAAACAACGAAAGTATATTTAGACATGTAAAGGAGTATTAATTTTTCTGAACCTGTATTAACTTATTCGGTGTCGAGTAACTCTATGCAGCAATAGACATTCAATTCATCGTTTAAATCGTAAAGTATTTAAATATGTAAATGTGTGGAAGGTTACTTGGTCATATTGGACTGAGAGGAAAACCGTAACATTGAAAATGTAAACTAAATGTGCCATAGCTTTTTAAATTGACGACATCAAACACCGCACGATGAAAATTATTTATACCCGTGTCGATAGTAAGTGTTCCACCTTATCTTGTGGACAATAGAATAGTATAGTAAGTTTGTATTTATAAAATAATCTTACCAAGGACAACCTTTTCTGATGAAGGCAAAGTTTAAAATGTTTCGTTTATATCGAGAAAAAAGAACGAACGGTGTAAAATTTGATCGTATTACCACGGTAAACCATACCGGATGGATGCTCTAATGTGGTAAAACAAAGATAATTCACGTTGCAGATCTTCTCGTAACATCTATTATATACGGCGGTAGGTACAGATTCGCTAAATTTATATTTTAATGATGAAAAATATTTTTGTACATCATTAACTGTCTTTTTTATAGGACTGACGTGTTACAATGTTTACTGCCAGATGTCGAGCGGGCCTTTAATTCGAGATCGAATTAAAGCTTTTCAAAATTTGCATGTTGAAGTGAAAATAAGGAAAAGGTTTATGAAATATTCTACCAATGTGGTGTGACCGTTGACCAGGACCGAAGGCCAGGACCAAGGACCAGCCGGCACATTTATTTCTATCAAGAAGCGTTTCGGTGGTAGTCGAAATACTAGGTATATAATTTAACGAGTTGCACTCAACTAAGGTAGCCGTGACCTAACCACGTTCCTCAAGGTGTTAATATTAATAAGCCTTTACATAACTGAACTCACAATACTTAAGATATAAATATATTTGCATGTTATTAAATATCCATTAATCAAGATTTTAAACATTTAATATCAGATAATTAAGACTAGGTACTGTAACAAGAAAATGAATGCTATTCGCTTAACATAGCTATAATTAGTACGTATAATTTTATTATTCTTAAATATGTAGGTTTAAGTTTTAATAAATGTCTGATATTTAAAAACAATTGTAAAACTTATTCAATCACTTAATGCAAATCTTACTAATATTATAAAGGCGACAATTTCTGACGATGTAAGTGTAATTGTGTATGGTGCTTTTCACGTTAAAACTACTGATCCGATTTGAGTGATATTTGGCAGGCATATAGTTTATGGCATGAATTAACATATAGGAAACTTTTTATAGTGTTAAATGACCGAAGCGGAGCCGCAGGTAACTAATAATAAACCAGCGCTAGCAAGTAGAAATGACTTAATAATCATATTAATAGCATATCGCATTGCCCAAACTGTTAATAAAAACATCTAAGAAGCCAGCAAAACACCAGAATCAGGCACATATCATGCACATCATATAGTAAGCAATTATAACTTGCTAACCAACATTCGCAGACTATTGGTATTGCGTAGCACAGCGATTAATAGTGGTTCGCGGAATCCTAAGGTTCCGTAAAAGTCACAGGCGTTTTGCGCTCAGTCGGAGATCTAAATGAAACGGTGGATGAACTGCAAGACGCGTTAACGCTATGCTATTATACGAAAGTATGTTAAACAAAAATCATTTTTCACATTAAATAATTGTTACATTATTATAATTTGTTCAATCTTCGAGTCGTAACATATTCAAACTACAAGGTAAACACTTTAATTATTGGGATAGTCTGGGAGTCTTAAACGACGTATGGTCAATGGGATTTCATAGCCAAATAAACTTGGGAACCCATGATGTAGGAAAAAGCCGCAAAGTCTTATAGATAACTTTTGTCGGCCGTACAAGATCGCTCATAAACAAAACATAAGATATACATTTACTTTTGAGATGCTATACCGATTCACTAACTCATCATTCAGTGTAAGTGTAAGTAGACAAATACTTGTATCTTAGTTGAATCGTATATTTATATAACACACTTACAAGTATTTTATGACGTAAGAAATATATATAAATGTAAGCTATAAATAAGAAGAAGAAGAAGAAGAAGAAAAACCGCAAATAAAATCATGTTTTTGGTATGGGAGCCTCCTTAAATATTTATTTTATTTTGATTTAATTATTTGTTGTCAAAGTGAATATATATCTTAATATTCTGTGAATATTTCAAGCGGCTACACGGTGCTGTTATTAACATCAAACAAAAAATCACATATGTTGTAAGTATCTCCTATACTCCTCCTCCCTCTTAAATATTTATTATATTCTATTTTTAGTATTTGCTATAACAGCAACAGATATACATCATCTGTGAAAATGTTAACTGTCTAGTTATCACGTTTAATGGGATACAGCCTGCTGACAGACAGACGGACACATGGACAGCGAGTCTTAGTAATAGGGTCCTGTTTTTACCCTTTGTGTACAAAACCCTAAAAATGATGTAGGTATTCGTAAGTAATTTGTATGAATAATTAACTAACTGCCAATCAATCTGTAGAAAGAACAATAAAATTGCCCTGCCGCCCTATATTTTTATGAGGGCTATTAACAATATTGTAAACTTCCCTGACCTTAACATTGAACTTATACTTGACAGATGTCGCAATACTCGCAACTATTTAACTGAAAAATTCATATATTTTTAAAGTCGATATTTTTCATATAAGTTTTATACTTTATAAAGTAAATTATAGCCTAGGCGACACACCACCAGTAATCCTGTAATATTTAAATTATATTGTAGCTTCATACCTGCTAAAATATTAAATAGGTACATGCAGATACCGTATATTTTTATCGAACTTAAAGTTACGCGTCACGTATAACAACGTGATATTATGCAAGTGTTCATAAGTGTTCCTGTACCATTACCGAATTTATCTGTCTTACTAATTATGTTAAGATAAATTGCCTAAAAAATATATTTTTGTTATTCATGAAACATTGAGTTGATATCGTTGGACCAGAACAGGGCTCTTTGATTGAACCAGTCTGAAGACGAAAACTTCTTAAAGGCGAAAGTATTACACGATAATAAAACACATGGAACAGAATAAGTACGAAAAGCGCTGCGGTAATGAATGAAACATTCATGAAAAATAAGTCAGATTAAATCTCGGCTAATGTTTAATGTGCCTAACATGACGCTTCTTCTATCTATCCATAAGCCTGAATAAACGCTACTTGATTAAAATTAATAGCCTAAGGAAAGACAAATACTTGGGTCGAGGTATGATCTGACACCTCAAATAGAAGACCAGTTAAATATATTTTACAACTAGCTGAGCCCGCGGTTTCACCCGCGTTAAAAGAAATGTAACGTGACATACATTGACCGAAATTTTATACCT
>MOOZ01000646.1:194299-206792 GCA_002930495.1 Cecropterus lyciades | reverse complement strand
TTTTTTAAAGTTAGTCATATCACATATGTGCCGAATATTGTATTTTAGTATCTTACAGGCATAAATGAATATACTCGTATGTAATACGATTGTTGAGAATAGAGATAATAAAATTATATTACAAGATTGATTAAGGACTGATTGTCATCTATAAAACTCACTTCAATGCAAAATTAATTCCTAAGAGATGTACGCAATTACTTTATAGTAACTTATGAAATTAAAAAATAAATAAAACATATAATAAAGTAAGAATATTAATAAAAAATAAAAATATTAATCACCGATTATTTTATTCTTATTTCGTTATTAGTCATTAGAAATCAAACTAGTAACGCCATCTAGTTTTAAATTGCCTAATAAAAAATATCATAAGCCTTGAATACTTATGTTATATTTATTCATGGATATTAATATTTTAAAGTTTAAATATTTATTTTTATTTCTTTAATAACTACAAGATATTATAATACAAAAGATTCATTTTACTGGTATTTTTTGAGTGTACAACACCATACGCAATAATTATAAATGACGTTTACAGCTATGACATTGACGGACTTTGTAGCAAAAAAGTTTTAGCAATTGCAAGAATAATATTAATTTACATGTATTTTCTTCCCGGATTTTTTAAATAAATTATACCTCGTATAGAAAAACTTCAATTTGAGAATCAAGAATAGTAATTTTTGTGTATTATTATCAAAACGAAAAATTTATCTTATCTCAACAAGTCTTATCCAAATTTCCATTATTACACAAATTTCTTTAGAATCATGAAGCTATAAGAAGAAAAAAGAAATGGTAATTATTTTAATTTTTTATTCATTATTTTATATCAAACATATTTTAAAAAGTGGAATAACAAGTGGATAATAATTAAAATTGCTTGTTTATTACGAATTATACATGTATGCATATTTTATTATGAATTACATGTAGTTATTAGCTAAGTTGTTAATAACATTACACTTTTGGTTATAAATCTAACGTGACTTAGACATTGACCATGTATTCTTGTAATAGTTAACATTGTAGCGCTGCAATGTAATGGCAACACCAGATATGGAAATAAAGTGTAATCAGAGATAGTAGAGATCTGTCATCGGATTAAACTAGAATTCTAGAATTTATTGGTACTAGGTTACCTACCTGAAAGCTAGATTTTCGTGGGGGCGCCATCGTATGTAAAACAATAATCAATCAATACTATCATACCGATACACTAAGCCGCATGCGTTTACCGTGTTTGTGAATATGTGTTAAATAGAGTGTTCAGTAGCGTTCGTGTCGTTCTCTCGGCGTACAAGTTGCGTTGGAACTCGCAGTTTTATCGATCCGGCGACTTCAGGTAAGTTCTTTTTTATACGGTACTAGTCTACGCGTATTAATTTCATAGGTAGTAGGTAATTTTCTCAGTATATTAGCGACTTTGACCTTGATTATAAATCAGCGACGGATTTGATTCTACGATCCGAGCTCGGCCGAGACCCCTGCCAACTTAAATATAATCACCGGTTCGCCGCTTCGACCGCGACCTTGCGTTGGAACAATATTGTATCCTGTGTTTGTTACAGTGTCTACATCATGGAGTTCGACATAATACAGTTTGTGGCAAATGCTCTCAGCATGATTACCATCTTATCATGCCTCTTCTTAAAAGTACCCCAAATTATGTACATTCGGGAAAGGAGGTCCGCCAAGGGTCTGTATGCACAGGCCATGTTGCTGGAAATTTCTGGGTAAGATTTTATTATATTCATATCTTTTACTCCATATTAAAGTAACTCATAATTACCATGTCTAATATTATGGTATAAATTAAATTATTAAATCACTCACATTTTAAACATACATATTACGCTATAAATAAATGATCTAGGTATATGTATATTGTATATTATTTATAAAGCACAACTATATGATCTATATGGGCTATATGATCAACAATTATTACGATATATCTAATTATATACAACATGTGCCGGATAATACTATATTCATAGGATTTATAAAATCTAACATAATATATGCTGGAATTATGCTCTTAAAAAAATGTTAACAGTGTTCCTTTTTCAATGCTTGTTCTATAATTTGGAGCATATATTTTTCTTCAGTTTTAAAAGGCTTTGCCTATGGAGTCGACGGAACCCTGCCTTGAGGGGTTCTTTTATCTGTTTGTTAAAACAGTCTAACCGAACCAAATCTAAATTTACTTTGGAGCTTCGATTTCTTTTGCTTTGCTGGGTCTTTCGCCCCTCCGAGTAACTCTAACATCGTTGTCGGTTAAACTGATAAAGGAACCTCATGAAGCAGGTTTCCATTGACTTCGTAGGCAAAGCCTTCTAAAATTAAAGAAAAATATATGCTCCAAATTTTAAAAAAATATGCGGAAAAAAGAACACTGTTAGCACTATTTTTTAATTTAGTACTATTGAAGTTATGAATTTCGAAATTCGATTAAAAAAAAAGACTACTTGTCTCCGGAAGGCGGAGATTGCGGGAGTACGAACTACTAACCACCCACTACCCCCTCCACCACCCCTCTATCCCCCTTAACATTACCCCTCTACCCATTAGATTTAGGAGTGACTGAGAAACAACCATTTACCCAAACTAATGCATTTAATAATATTAAAATAAGAACATCTCTGTAGTTATTAGGGTGATACAGAATATATGAAGTAAGTTTACAAACAGGTTGCATATGGCCAAATTGGTAAGCATAAAAATACCTGTATACAGAAAATCTACAGTAATCCAGCACTTATATAATTCATTGTCCTTTATAATCCAACAAGCCAAGAGGTCCAGATGTTCTCCGACTTTTTTCTTAAGCACCTCTTTCAAATTTTAACTGGTTGCAATGGACACCCTGGGGCAAATAATGATACCCAGGGAGATGTTTGGAAGAAATTTGGCGAAGTTTTCTGCTTTATAAAAAATATATTTCGGTTTTTGTCTTATCATTACATCTACTTCATGTTCAATTATCATATCCAATTATATTAAAATAGCGAGTATCAAGGCATAGTTTCTTCGTAAAATTGCTGAACAGCGAAGTGTTAAAGTGCTACAGAATTGATCCATCAATGTCACGTAAAACGATTGTTCAATATTTGTAGCAAAAAATCCTCAAGGTAGAAGGTTTTGATGAAATTCTTACATTTGTGTCTATTTCTTTAACATCTTGATCAGATGAAAATTAATAATGCTGTGAGGAATCTTCTATTGTCAAGATAATTAATTCTAAAGCTGTATGCAACTGTTTATGTGCAATAGGCATTATGCTATGCTAGTAAGGGAAGTCACACATTAATAATTCAAGGTTTCCAACTGATAGATATCTCGCTCTTATAAACTATGTGTATGTGAATATTAAGTATTTATGGTAATTACTGTTGAGCAGGAACATATAATACATATATATATCCTTACACATTTACTTTACCTTTGATCCTATTATTATACATAAAGTGGTGTAAGTTTACATCTCTAAATCCACATTTATTCTTTCTCTAACTCGTTAATAAAAATATAACTTTCAATTTGTCACACAACATTTGATATATTACATAAGACATGAAATTCGGTATATATTTTCAGATTCACTATAATGATCCTGTATAATTACACCAACAATTACAATGTGTTGACCTACTTGGAGTATCCCATCATAATTGCCCAACTGTATGTGCTGATTTACTATGTGCTGAAGTATAACAACTTGATGAATCTTCCGATTGTACCTCTGGCCACTGCTATTTACTTTGCCACCGTGTTCGGATTTGTCCTTGGAATTATTCCCAAAGAGGTGTTGGAGTACATGGTTGTAAGTATTATTTACTTTGAGAAGTAACTTTGCATAGGTAGTGAATACCACTACCTATGCAAGTTATCTTCTAATAAGCCTGCATAAGACTGTAACAAAAACTGTAGTCAAATATATATTATTGATTTAATTCAACTGTTAATAAATAAATGAATTCATTCATAATTCTTGTATTATATTGACAATATGCATGGCAGAGTGGTTACCATACCAGTCTGACACACTGGGTTCTGGGTTCAGCTCTTGTCTCTAAATGATGAATTTAGATTTTAGTTATGGGTCTGGGTGTATGTGTATATAAGACTTTTTTTGTGGACATGGCACCTATGATGCTGGAGAAATTCCAAATATGCCAAAGTCATATGTTGTATTTGTTCATCTGTCAACTCACCTTATGGCTTTGTTTGAATAGTCAATGAAGAAGCATCAACGTTATTTCCTACAATGGAGTACTGACTCTGATTAGCATTTTCCTATGATTCGTCATAAGAGCTATGAATAATAATGTGTCTATTTCTGTTCCAGCCTCTAAACACTCCTCTGAGTGGCTTTGCTAAAGTAACTTACATCATCGGAATTGTTAAAAGTGGTAATGCGGAGGCTGTGTCCTTGACAACTTGGACTATTTCACTGCTGACTAATCTCTGTAAGTATACATAAATGAAACATTTGTTATATCGCATAGTGAGAACTAAAACAACCGAACACATAATTCTGCCAAATTTAACGTCTTATCACTAGATGTCTATCATCACTATACTCTAGTGATGATAGACATTATAGTAATTAAAAAAGTGACAATATTGTGGATAAAAATGTCAAATATGAATGTTACATACATTTAATAACCGCGCGCTTTTAAAAAGTCCCAAAAATAAGAATAAAATTTTGTTATTTCATGAAATGCATAGTTAGCATTAAGTCCATTTTATTCTCAGAGCGTGACATGCTTTTGAATTTTCATTATGTCAGTATTTTTTCTTGGAGGTTAAACAATTAAATAAATATTTATGTACATATACAAGGTACATAGAAACATAGTTTTATATAGTTGCCTGTTCAAGTCAGCATACTATGTATTACACTTTTCCAAACTCGGTAAATTGTAAACAGATCAGTCAGGTAATTTAGATTTAGTTTTGAAATGTTTCATGATATGTTAAAGTAATTTCCAAAGATGTTTCATTTTCAGCGCGGCTCTTTACGGTATACGTTGATTCTGCTGACACATACCTTCTGATAAATTTCATGGTGTCTTCATTGCTGAGTTTTGGAGTGTTGAGTACAGCTTTCTATTACAAGCGTACCGCACCACCTCCCACCGTCATGCAACGACGACGCAGCAAGTCCTACGGGAGACACCACCACAGCCACGGCGACTAAACGATATGCCCGATACGTATATGTGTACTGCCAATCAGAGTATTATATGGGCCTATTTTGTCATAACCTTTATGTTTTCATTCAGCTCAAATTAAAGTATTATTTTTGAATGCTATGACATAGCGTACAAAAAAGAATTATATCGCATTATATGCAAAATTGGTAATTAGAATTACATTGTATAAATTACGTAATACATTAAATGAAAGGAACTTCAATTAAATATGCATCAAAAATGCAAAAAAAATCCTGAGTTAAATTATATGATACATTGATGTAACACCGTAAACTTACTCTTGATTGGCTTACATACTCATAAAACACCTTATTGCTCCAATCTGTAATGCCAAAACCAGCATAGTTGGTATCTGTAACAATATCTTGGCATCATATATCATACATTGTAATCTTAGTTGCATTTGATGTTTACTATAATCATCTTATTCATATATATCAATTTAATTTTAGTTGTGTTAACATTTTAAAAGTGGCTATTAATTTTAGCGTGCTATGAAAGCGAATATTATTTTGCATAATGAAATATGAATCTTTTACCTACACATAGTTGAGATGATTATTATATATAAAAGTCTTATATACATATTTTATTTCAGTGCCATCTTCTAGTCATGAATCTGATGATTATTATTTACGCATAGGGAGATTAATTTTACTGCGTAAAATTATGATCGTTTTTAATTAAATCATATTTTTAAAACTATATTTGTTATGTTAATAGCCAAGTGACATTTCTCATTATTTCTCAAGCTGTATAGTTTATTTTGTTTGTAAGATTTGTCTAAAAAGATGACTACATTTGTGTTAACATTATCTGAAGGACATACTTCTTGCTTGTTTTTGAATATCTGACATAATATTCTGAAAAACTCTTGGATGTAGCTACTGTATTCTAGTCAATTCGGATAAGGTAGCAATTGTAGATTCTTAAAAACCCATCTTCGTGATACAATTAATAGAGGCTATTTTAAAAATCATCACTATTTTGATGTTTATATCCTATTTTCAGCGAGTTTCCGAAATTTCTAGTCAATTTTGTGATCCGTGAGAGGCCATAATAGTATGTTTAAAAGAAAAAGTAATTTAACATGTCAATTTTGCTACTATTTGCTGCACAAGCTATATTTAAGTATTATAATTATATTGTATCACTAAACTTTTTCTATGTAGTCTTAACTGTCTGATTTTATTTATTTGTTATTATTATGATACAGGTATTAATTTTGTATACATTACGTTATCCTTTTACTTCTAGTACATTCCATTATTATCTGATTGTTGTGATTTAGCATACTTATAATTAATTTACTACATAAGTAGTGATAGTCTACCCATAAAAGACACATGGTTGTTGTACAACACAATACAGCTTTCGATAATCTCACTAAGACTAGAATACAATGTATTTTTTTTTTCAATCTATAGTACTTACCAATACGAAACCTTGTTCACATTAATTTATAGAAATACATTAATGTAGGTTAATTTTATTTCGTTTCTCCTCCACGATGTATGAATTAGGTCTAGAACATTTGACTATATGATTTACCTTTTTACTATTAACATTAGTGCAAGTTATACGCACATATTTTATAGGTATATAACAAGATTATTGTTTATCACGAATAGATGATACTTTTAAGATTTACTCGTTTTGAATCTCGTGTACTTATTTATCTATCTGTCTATATTTTATCTTTATTACGACTGTTCGACTATCTACCTCAAGTCAACTATTACCTTTCTTTGGAAACATTTAAAAAATCTCTTTTAGAAATTCTATACTATGAATGGACACAGGCTCATATTCTAAAAAAATATGTAATGACCCTGATCATTTGGTTAAGGATTTCCTAGTTTTCTACCTTTCTGCCTCATGATAGGCCTATTACTACGTTTTGAAAGTATTCAGTAGACTTCAAATAAATAAGCTAGCCATCATTGATAAGTATTATCTTCACTGTTATATGCACCATAATTATAATTCATTAGGTATGATATCAAAATTTTAGAAGTATATTCCTATTTAATAAAATATTAATGTATTGAATAAGCGTAGATGTAAAGAAAAACTACAAAAAAACGTATTTCCTAAATTATTGTGTTTCTATTCCTGGATTTACAATTGATAGTACAATTTATTTTTAAACAACCATTACATTTTTTACTTATTTGTTCAGTTTATAAATTAAGTACCTACCCATTTTAGTTCATAATTGATTGACGGTGTCATTGTGCCAAACCAGTCCTTTGTGTATTTATGTTCCTATTTTAATATGTTTAGACATTTGGATTGTTAATTATTAATAAATCTATTACATAATAGACGAAATTGCTGTTTTATTGTCTGATCTATCTACCCTCGTTTACATAAAGTACTCATTCTATTTATGCTAAATCCGAATATAAAATATAAATGCGAATCCTTCCCCATTCATAGAAATCGTTATAAAAAAATGCTTTCTACACTCACCGCCCCACACTAGGATTGTCACCTGTGTTGTTGGCACCATGGACATACAAAGAAGAAAACATACACCCAGACCCAGAACAGAAATTAAAATTCATCATTCCACTGCGTGTCAGACCGGTATGGTGACCGCTCCGCCACGCGGGTAGAACTGTAAATGTTCGAATTATAAACATTCTGAAAATTTTTTATGATAAAAAAATGAATGAAATGAAACCAAGTTTGTATTAAAATTGAATTTATGCTTTAATATGACGTACATACATACATACGTAAGAAAAGCTAAATATATAAAGTACATAATAAACGAAAGAGCCTGCTCCGGTGGATGTAGTTTTGGTCTGAAGATAGTGTAAGGAAGTTGCTTATGCAAAGGTACGAACCCAACCCATGGTACATATTTCAGTACAGTGACCACGTTTGACCTGGTACAATACTAATAAGCACAATAAGATCACTATGATCAACAAACATTAATTTTAAATGACCGCGTCAATGTAAAATAATTTTGAACATGTATGTGGGTGGCGATTAGGACTTCTTTCCTGTCACACGGTATTTTGTTCGCGTGCTGATCTGATTCGCATGTATGTTGTATCATATCGCTTCATAGATAATTGTCCTATCATGCGAGACATACACGCGTGGGTCATAAAGATGTTAGCGAGTCAAATCACACGTGCAGACGTACACAGTCATGTGACAGAATAAGACCCTTCATTTCAAACTAATGGGCCCATGGGAACCAATTAATTCTTTAATACGTATTAATAAATAAATGATCTATTGAAATTTCCAAGTAGCTCTTTATTACTTGGGTACTACTCGTTTATTACCTACTTTCAAACATTTTATTGGTTTTAATACATTTACTTTGTCGTTTAAGCTTATTCAGAAAAATCATTATCTTTCAATAGTAATTTAGTTTTATTATTTATTTCATATTACAATAAGAGTACTGATATATTCAATTAAAAAAACGGCAATAAAATCACGTTTGTTGTATGGGAGCCCTACATATTTATTTTATTCTGTTTTTAGTATTTTTTGTAATAGCGACAATAGACATACATCATTTGTGTAAATTTCAACTGTCTAGCTATGACGGTTTATGAGATACAGCTTCGTGACAGACAGGCGGACAGAGGAGTCTTAGTAATATAGTCCATTTTTATCCTTTGGGTACGGAAATCTATGAAGGTTTAAAATTAAACTAGATTGTAAGGTCGTTTACTTTTATAAATCCACACTTTTCAGTTCATTAAATTTATGAAGAACTTTTTGAGCTGGTGATAAATTCATATATGTTGACGACTTCATAGTACATAGTTTCGGCTTATCTATGTAACCAACATCTCTACATATTTTTTTACATTTTTTTGAGCGTAAATTTTCGTTGGATGCGCGTTTATATTTCGTTGTAAGCAAACGAGAGCATATTACCCGCGGAGACATGTCAACTGTAGACGAAGAACTTAATTTGTGTTCAGGGGACTGAATTGAGTCGTACCTAGGCGAACTTATATATGATGGTTCACATCTGTAGATATCGTGAGGCTTTTCTATCCCTAAACTATTTATTGCTGGCAAAGCTTGCAAATTTTCTAGCTCATTGGATTCTTTACTATCTTCAGGAATTTCACCCTGCATTTGTATTAGTCCTTGTGGTTCCTGCGCTCCAAAACTCATTCTACTGGCCAGTCGTCGCCCTTTTTGGCGAGCCCTGGC
The DNA here is from genome assembly GCA_002930495.1 of Cecropterus lyciades. Lineage (NCBI taxonomy): Eukaryota > Metazoa > Arthropoda > Insecta > Lepidoptera > Hesperiidae > Cecropterus > Cecropterus lyciades. Next base: position 197,361 of record MOOZ01000646.1, on the reverse strand, counting down.
TTTAGCTAATTTAACGGCACTTTTAGAACTAAAAAGATGTATGTTTTGATCTATATACTTGCAAACTGCCTCTGCTTCCTCTTGTGGAGAGAAATGTGCATCACGAAAAAATCCATAACCAGTACGGAGATCATGTATTCCCTCAATTACCAGCCATGACAGCGTGCAAACAACAAGTGTAACTGTTGTGAAGACTGCTATTATTGTGGTTACATCCGGGCTGTTTATGTTATGCTTAACCTGGCCCAGCACACCATAAGTGACAACATTATAAGTAAACTTATTACTATGCGCTCTGCACGTGTAAAAGCCTTTGAGATCATTATCTGTTGTCGCCATAAGTCTAAGTATTCTTCCATCCTCGATAGTTTTTATATTTTTATCGGTAAACACTTCATTTACAGTAGTATCTAGGAAAAGCCAATAAGCAGAATTGTGTGTTTGCGCTATCTTGGCGTGCAGGCATGTCAAATTTAAGTTATTAGAAATTCCCCATGCACTTTCGTAATAAGAACGGGACACGCTTGCGGTTCTTGATGACAACTGAATTTTGTTATCTTTGTAACGCTCTAAGCTACAAGTATGGAGGTCTAAGAGTACACCATTGATTCGCAAAGATGCTATAAATCCCGATAAAGGATTAAAGTCATCTAATATTTTATGTTTAACATATGCGGGAATAATTCCAAGGAAGAATTCATCATTACAAATTGATATTGAATTGGGATTGATATTTTTATGTCTGTATGTTATATTATCAGGAATGCGTGTATTCCCACTTTGACTCAATCCATTTTCGCTTAGTAAAATATGTAATTTTTCATCTGAATTTATTATAGATTCGATTGTGTTCGTTCCTTCTTTTTTAGATAATGTTATATCCAACCATTGATGCATTGGATAGTCAGTTGTACTACTGCTTTCCGATCTGAAATCGCCAATGGCTAACTTCATTTTTAATCTCATATTTTCCAAAGCCATGTAGAACCAGTTATCTCTAGAATCATCACAAAGAAATATTATTATTCCACTGTCTCCTTTTGGCTTTAAAGTCAATTCCACTTCCCATTCATCTTGTTTGTTAAAACATGGCAAACGTAAATAGTGGTCGTTTTCTAGAATTAAAATGGCTTCGTCTATATTAGCTTTCTCATAAGCCACGTTTAAAGAAAGAGTGGGAACGTAATCAGAATGTTTTCTCCTACTATCTCTTTCGTCTATGACTCTTAACACGTTGAAATTCAATATAAGATCTTGTATTTCTCCGTTAAATCGCTCCCCAACAAATACATTAACTGGACTATTCTCTAGCTCCGGGTCACACGGAAAAAAACTTTTGATAGATGTTAACGTATTATCCAATCGAAGAGTTGCTGATTCACTACTAATTGCTATTAACGCTGTATGCCAGACTGCAGGTTCTACGCCCGATGACGAACAAATTCGGGATAGAGCACATGTTTGAGACATACCACTGGCATCTAAACAAACATGCCATTTCTGTAAACTCAATCGAACATATGGACTATGTAATGAACCACGACGTACTAGAGATCCAGAAGGAGACAGAGGTTTAAATCTAATATAAAAATGAAATAATGTCGATCTCTTCCCAGAAAAATTGAATTGTAGATACGAGTCTCCATTCAATATCGCAATCAAATGGATAAAGGTACAAACTTCACAAGGGTCTAAATAGCATGACCCTGTTTCTACTCTTGGTCCTTCACAGTTTTTACCTTCGCCGTACGGCATGGGTTTCGTACAAGATCTAGTTCTAGATCGCTTGCCAGCGCCACATGTTTGAGAGCAGGGACCCCAAGGTCCCCATCCTGACCACCCACCATCGAGCGAACATCTGCTATTGATGCAAATCTCTAATTCATCGTGCTGTCCTCTGCAGTGAGTACCCCAGATAACCGTAGCGAAAGGGACATGGCTTTCGAGGCATGTTCTTTTTCTCCGTCGGACTCCGTTGCCACAATTTTCAGAACAGACAGACCACTGTCCCCAAGCACTCCATGCTCCTCTTGCCGTATATTCAATATAGCGTTCCTCTATAGCGCATTGGTTTCCCTCGCATTGTTCATATTGCAAAGGAGTACCAGTACAAATAAGAGTGGCATCACTAGGCGGTGGTGTATCACATCGCCTCAGTCGCCAGCGTAATCCGTTCCCACATCTAGCGCCACATGCTGACCAAGCCCCCCATACCCCCCATTCACCCCTAACGGGACAGCCCAGGTTATGTTTAACGCATTGCAATGAATTCCACAACGCTTCAGGGTTTAATTGCCAAGTATTATCAGAAGATAGCGCTGCTTCTACTGCTTCATAAGGACAGTCCATTTGCAAACATCGTTCTAATAGAGCTGGCACGACTTCCAGTTGGTGCAAAGCCTTAATTCTAGTTACGTCTCCCTCCACTAATACATAAAAATCATGAACTGTGCAATTCGTAATATAACAAGTCTCGATTTCTTCATCTGGTCCGGCGCAGGGAATGCCGTCTCTAGAGGTTATGGGATTAGTACATTCTCTCGTCCTTCTACGATGACCAACGCCGTCACAGGCACCTTGACAACTGGACCAAGCGGTCCATGATGACCAGCCACCATCAACAGGACAATCCAGGTCTGTGATAACTCCCAACTCACATTCTAACCGCCAAACTTCTCTTTCTCGTTTACCATAAGGCTTCCTGCTTAAAACTAATTGCGTACACATCAAGAGCAAAATTATGTACTTAAGTAATCTATAACACATTTCGGAAATAATTATATATTCCACATTTAATTAGAAGTACACAATAATTACATATTTCTGTTATTATGTCAATCTTTCAAATTATTCTTAATTTCAGTCTTCAGTGACAATATAAACAACTTTCATAGATAATATATCTTTGCTTTTATTTGTAACTAGCTGAGCCCGCGGTTTCACCCGCGTTTAAAAGAAATGTAACGTGACATATATTAACCGAAATTTTATACCTTTAATAATTCTATTTGATTCTTTTTAAATACATGTTTCCCGCACCCGTGCATTTTTCCGAGATAAAA
>MOOZ01000646.1:181654-194054 GCA_002930495.1 Cecropterus lyciades | reverse complement strand
TACCTACTGTTATGATCACAATAGTACATTTCACGATTAGGTAACCTGCCTTGGCTAAAAGAACAGAGTAACTCAAGTCAAGTTTATCACCGTATGTATCTGCTCAGGAACCTTATTACAAATATGTAAACAGAAAATAGCTAACTCCTACTGCTTAGGCAGGCAGTACCCTTGCACCATGAAGATTGAGGAGTTGAAGGTTAAATTTTTTGTCATAACATGCCTTTCTAAATAGTAAAGGTACACTCCAAGTTTCATGAGAATCGAGTTCGCTGAATCTAAGTTATCAACAATTTTGGAAAAAAACAGGGGTAATGTTGAGGGTTTTATTTCTTTTTACGAAGAACCCTAAGTATTTTTGAAAAATAAAAGTCTTACGCCTTATGATATCAGCTATCCAACAGTGAAAGTCCCGTCAAAATCGGTCCAGCGGTTTCAGAGATTAGCCGGAGCAAACAGACAGACAGACAAAAATTTTAGTAATTGCTGTTTTGTTATCAGTATCATATATGCATTTGGTAAAAAACTGTTATTTTGATATTACAAACAGACACTTCAATTTTATTTATATGTATAGATGTATAGATAAAGTTAAAGGTCCAAATAGCCTGTTAAAATGGATTTAAAAATACTTACATAGAGCATTCTTTTACTTAAAAATAGTAATATCAAGTTTTTATTTTAACTAAAGCGTATTAATTATCCGTGACCATGACATGTCCGTCTAGGAAATAGATTTTTTCATATTATGGATCAATTTTTTGATGTAATTTTTTTTAGTAGCATTAATGATTTATGGGTAAAAATTGGGAGTAAATAATAATTAATAAGGCAAATAGGTATATTATATAAACAATTTAATCAATATTCCAAAACGCAAATATATTTTTTGTAAGTGCTTTTTATATAAACTCTCATTGTGAATATTAATAACTTATACTATTAACAACCCGAAAATAGTAAAATATTAGTGATCGACCGAAACTTGTTTTTCAGCCGAAACCAAAATCAAACTATCAGTTTTTGTCCTGGAAGCGGCCGAACCTGGGGCTTTAAAAGCCGAACGCGATAGTTCACGAACATACGCGTATATATATCGTCGTTTAAGTTCTAGCACCGCGTAAGTAATTTTTGGAATTTTTTTTGGAGAGACAAAAACCGATTAATTTTACATAGACGTAACTAAATTTCCATTTTGTACTTTTAATTTTCCATAATTTAAAGGTTATTATTATGTCGTACCTTGATTCTGTTTGGACAAAACGATGCGTATTTCCATTCCAATGACGATGATTTTCAAAATTTCTTTACCGCCAAAAAATGACTTACGCGGTGCTAGAACTTAAACGAAGATATACATATATATACTTCCCCACCGAAACCTCGGTCGGTCACTAGTAAATATAGACTAATAAAGAAAATAAATAAATTCTCTAAATTATAATAAGCCAAGCTTTAGTATATAAGTACCCAGTTTTGTGGGTGATTATAAGCAAAGAATACTGGACAATGTAATATTAGTGAGTAAGAGTTCTTGTCTGCATTTTGTGACACCAGCAACCACTGTTGTAGCCAATCCTTTAAGTCTTGGTTAGATAAGTGACTGCTATTTAATCCCCTCATTTGACAAGCATTACGCAGAGAATCTGTGCTGAGAGAGTTTACTCCACCTTCCCTCATAATGGCTTTATCCATTTCTAACAACAGGAAAGCCCGATATTTTAATTTATTCCTCCGGAACAAACTTTTTCTTAAGCCGTGCATTTTAAGTAAATACCCCTGAAACATTAAAACTTACACTTAATAGATAATTAGACTTAATAGAATAATATTTCCTGATAGTATCCCTTAAAAGATTAATTAATGTTGACAGTCAACTGTAATAGATACTCTGATAGATTTAACAAAATATTTATCATACCTAATATATTGAATGAGATATGATAAAAACAGAAAATGTACGTGTTAATTAGAACAATTACAATGATATATCACTAGAATATTAAAAAAAAAAACTTATTAATGTATATAATTCCATTAAAGTTGTGCTAGCAAAAATTGAAGCCTTACCAAATGATTATAGCTTAAATTAGATAGATGATAAGGTTCTTTCGTGAATAATTCTTTACACTCTATGATTTCTTCGGCTGTTGGATGGAGACCAGATCCTAGCAATGCTATAACTCTTCTCCACTTCTTTTTCATCTCATCATCAGGTATAGAATCTAGTTTCGATTGAAGTGCTCTAAACACAGGTCTGTTGCTACGAAGACGTTCTTTTAGATCTTGCAAGGAAAACTCAGCTTTTTGCTGTATTGACCAGAAGTGGGAGCAAAGTAAAGTCTTTGGTTTTAAAAATCTGAAATTATTACAATATTTATAAATACAGGATAACTAAGGTACTTGTTGGAAAGAAATGGAAAGTAATTGGAAGTTGAGCCATAATTAAATACTTAAATTGTATAATGTTATTATATTTCCCATAGAGCAGTAAAATATACCTGCAGTAAATATTATGTTATCTTACACAACTATAAGAAAAATAACTCATTAAAAATTGCATTTTAGAAACAAATATTGATGCAGTATAGAAATATAAGTATAAGTGTAGAAATATATAAAAATCATTATCATATTGGGCATTACTTTATTTAGTGACAGGGAAGTAATAATTCTGTAATACTTACGCTAATGGAAATATGACATAATTTCCAAATGGTATAGCAGATAATAATAATACTGGCGCTATTCTCAACATGTCAGAGGGCATTTTTTGGTATAATTCTATTTCTCGACGGGTCATTTTTGAGAAACCTTTTTCTCGTGCTACTTGTATCCTTAACGAAATATATGTCTTCAAATCTTTCAAAAAGTCTTTTATACCAACACTGAACACCCGGTACATTCGCATAGCAGTCGGGAAACGACTTTCCAACACCTTTGTGTAATTTTTAACATATGCAATATATCGTTGGACAATATATGTCCTAAGCTTTTCTTTTTCATGTTTAAGAGCTTTGGTAGACTTCGTTCGTTCGGTTGTAACTAATCTGTAATAGTAGACATATTTTGGTTTCAAAGTAATGTATTTAGGGTTATATTGGAGTTGGAGCAACACTTTCAGATTGAGATTGTAGGACAAAGTTACCTTATTTTTTATCGACAACATACACTACATCACGAATATTATATACATGTTACCTTACATACATGAAATAATAAAAAAAAAATATTTGACATAATACATTTTTTGGAGAGATGACTCATAACATACTTTGGGTATATGTTAATTATTGCAATATTTTAACTACGAATGAAATTTTTTTAGCAACGATGATGGCTTTCTGTGAAAATAACAAATAGAAAAAAATTGGCTAAGGACCGTGTTTACAAATATAATTATGTCATTGTTATGTAGGTAGCTATTTGCGGACGTAAAACATACCGATAATTGTTGATTTGCACGAAATTTTTCGTCACAACTGGGCTGTAACGGTTACATTGTAACGTAAACCTAGATATTGTTATAATTCTATGAATAGGCATTATAAAAAATATTCCTACTCGTAACTTTTAAATAATTCTCATATTTTCCCCAGAAGTGATTTGACATTAGCGATATGTCATTGATAACATTGACTTTGACTGCTAAATCCAATGAGAATCGTTTATGATTAAATGAACCATGTTGCCAATTCGTTTGGCAAAAAATATCTATTAAAAATTATAATGAATGTTAAACAAATGTATTTGTAAGGAAAATTAGCAAAATAAATTCAAGGGCAACATGTTTATAATTGATAAATAAACTGTCAAAATTTCATAGCTAATTTGATATTGCAATAGGGTCGGAATTACAATTGGTCACACAAAATGTATTAGTAGACTCTTATAAGTTAAAATATAAAAAAAATTCAAAATCTCTTACTAACATAACTATTTGAAAATGAAAATCTATTCACTTGAAAATATCTTTGAAGATATATTTATCCTTCGTAATTTGAATCCGGTGGCTCCATCGCCACACTCATTAGTGCCTAACAGCAGTGTTAGGCGCGGAGCGCGTTAAGAGTGTAGTAAGGGCGGACTTATCCGAGGCGTTCCAATTTAATCTTCGCGCATGGGTGACCACCGGTAATAACACTGATGCTATTTGGGGTTGAATATAAATGTTCATGAGCGGCGTTGGTCACACGGTCTGCATGCTTGTTTGTTACTTTCATATTACATAAAAAATGAAAATATGCATATTTTCTATAATATCGTCCATTACAAGTACTTACCTAAATATTGTAAATGCCCAATCTCAACGTCGATTAAGTTCCATTATGTATTTGACACATAAGTGTTACGTAGAGGTTTTTTATTACTGGCTGGGAAACGGGTTCAACGTTACGCGTCATCTATCGCTTACAGATCAATAGGGTTTGGTTTATCTCGTGTTCATGTTTGGAAAATATTTTCTGAAAACTGCTTGTCCTGTTTTCCCAAAAGAGCGTTGCGTTTAAAGTGTCCTGGAAGGACGAGTAGGCAGATCTACATACCTATAGTTATTTGTATCTATCTATAATTTTAGGTATTAGGTAAGCCTGGGGGCACGGCAGTGCCCCCGCCAAGTCGAGCAAAAAAGCGGCACGGCCGTTTACCATCCTTTTCTCGAAGCTATTCAGGCTCTTTTCGACCCCCTCTAACTTCGCTGTGGATAACACAAGAAGCTTGAATTTTCAGTTACTAACAGGTATTTTGTTAACACGGTATATTTAAAATTTCATTCAATTTGAATCAGTAGTTTAGGATTGTAACTTGTCAAACTTTCTTAATTTTGTCACTCACTGAATGACTGACTGACTGAACGATCATCAAAAGTCCAAGGCACTTCTAGCAGACATAGAATCTTCAAATTTCGAATATAATTAGTTTTTAGTGACTAAGTCAAGGGAAAATCTAAACATTAAAAATTTCTGTCCAGTTTTCTAGATAATCAACTGCGTGAATAACTTTGTAATTGGATTACAAAGATATTCTCGCAGTTAATTAAAACTTCCGAGAAAAATACGTAGAGACGGAGAGGGCTTTGACAAAAACTGTAGCTAAAGCATAAGAAAAGTACCGGAAAAGAAAAAAAGAAGGCTACCTACAAAAATAAGAAAAAAATCACAAGATAGAGGCTTTAAGAAAGATCGTTGTATAGATCGACTTGGCCATCGCATGAAAACACGATGTATATTACAATTTATACATAATTATATTAGACTATTGTGCTCCACGCGATTGAAAATCGTCTCCAAAATGAATATATAACTTTCCAAGCGGCTCATCGGATGACAACATGACTTAAATTTGTCAATAAACCGAGAAGTGGAGACGGGATCTAGTGCAACCAATTACTAATACTCTAGTTAGCCATTAAAATTTCAGGACCATTAAGTTCTTAAAGATCCGCATCTGTTTGGAAGGACTTTGGCAAGAAAATCGGTTGCTGGCCCGTAGTGCTGTGTGATACATATTAAATTACCAAGTCGATCTATTTATTTTAAATGTAAAAGATTTTCAATATTGATATGATAATAACTTACGTAATAACTTAAGACAGAAGGTCCTTTGAGTAGGGACTAAATAAATTAACCGACTTGGTTTTAATAAAAAACTGAATTGCGAGACTTGGTATTTTTACAGGATGTTTGAGTGGCATTCTTTTATCTAGAAATAAAACTATTTTTGCCATTCTACGTTTATTGAATAAGCGACAACAATAAAACTTACACTGAGTAAAGTGAAACAGCTATATTAAGTTAGCTTATAGAAACGAAATTCTTACAATTACAGAAACAAATGCTATATTATGTGTTAGGTAAAGTTTGCAACATTATATCTTTACCAATAATAAAACAACAATGGTTTAAGTAGGTAGATCCACAGTTAGAGGACCGCGTGTAATAAGTAGGTAATAATTACGTTTAATTCATCAAGTTCATATAGTTAATTATATATATGTGGTAATTAAAAATGTATTATATTTAAGACCTGGCGCAGGATAAAGAGCAGATGAGGCATTTAAAGATGCTGTTCAGCGGGGCAATATAGGTCAAACACTATAAAAGGATATTTAAAATTATATCATAATTAAAGTATCTTCTTCTTCATATGGTAACGTCTTTCCTACGAAGAAGGTGGGAAACTAACTTGAGATTTAGAATGTTAGATGAATAAAATAGTGCAGTTTAGGTAAAATATTACTTGAGTTAACTGAAATATGTTCTTAGGTAACATTTTCTATATAATTTTTGATTCTAACTTTTGGCCGATTGGATGTATGAAATAGTACGTTATATGAATCTAAAAGGTGTGATAATTCCATTCCAGCAAGCATTGAAGAATTTGTTTTTAATCTGCAGATATACGCATTTTGGTAGGCTGAGAAAAATTGTTACGTTTTTTTTTCTAAAAATCGTCTTACTAGTAAGTTTCTAGTTTGATAGTATTAAACACAATTCGTAAACGATCAAAACACTTTTTAAAATTTTGTAATTATTTTGGAAAGTAAATATCAAAAGTTAGTGTAAACATCAACAATGGAGATAAATTCCAAAAGCTACATATCAACTACAATCTATATAAAGTTTATTTATAATTTTAGTCGAAAAGCTACACCTAAGTAAATTTTGCTTACAACAGTCCAAAAAATAGATATTCAACCAGATATTAAAAGTTTCATTGAAATATTGCTAGTTTGCCACATAGTTTTATGGTAACTATGAAAATTCCTTATTTTTTGGACATTATGCATTACTAGGTAAGTATATAAATAAAATTCACCTTCTGTTACGTATAGAAGGTGAAATAAATCTCATACCGTTATAAAGGTACATTATAACATTTTAAGTAATAAGTAAATAATTTTCATTTAGTGATGACAAACTTGGATATGTGTAATTTCGGAATAGGTAAATTAACAATTTAAAGCATCTTTATGAAATTACTGTTTAATCTTTTTTTATTTATTACGAAGAAGATTACACTGAATTTATATTGTAATGGAGTCTACTTTATAATTTTGAACGTACGTATTTTCTTCTTGCAGTATTACGCTACTATATTAAAATATTCTTTTTAATATTTATCACGATCATTAGGTATTCAATATATGAAGCAGGCTGTAATCCAAAATGCTGGCATGTATTTTTTTATTATTATACCATACAATTTATCTGTATGTATTTAAGTTTAAAGCGCCTGTGGATTGTAGTATTTTTATAATGTATATTAATAAAACATTATAGTACGTATATAATAAGTTTTATAGTCAGTATGAAACTAAGTTAGGTATACTTGAAAAAAGCATATTAATTTAAAGTAGCATCGTGAATGATATGATAGGTATTAACGTCATAAAGTGGGCAATAGTTCAATTACTTAAAATAAAATTGTTTAATGCTACGTTTGGACGTTATTTCAACAGAGATGTAGTAAAACTTTGTGGTAAGAATCCAGCAGAACCACACCATAAGTAAAGGATTTGCTGCTGAAGTAAAGGATTCTATACGATGCAATCAGCATTTTTTATTAGCTTGAATGTCGAAATCATTACCGTTGACATTTTGAACGCGCATTTTTCATTGCAGCATGATAGCATAGGACAATTTGGTTTGGTAATTAGTCCACATAAATATGATATATAAGATAGCGATATATTTTCCGTAAATACTAGAAATTGGTAAGTTAAATATACAACATATAGAAGTTTAAAGTTATTAGTAATAGTCTGCTAAGTGTTATTAACTTGAATATTGATAACTACAAGAGAACAATTTCCTACCTACAGTAAACACCTAGCATTATCTAAAATATTAAATCCATCTGAGATCACACGTGATTTCCATCAGGTACGTCATATAGTGCATCAGGGATGTTTCCAGAAGCACGCACCAACTTTTTCACGAGATAATACGCAAAAAATGCAGCTCTGATGACCGTGTCCGGGAGAGCTCCAACAGTATCCTGACCATGATCAATGAGCGCTTTGATTGTCAATACATTAATCACTGCATCAACAATCATATGAAAAAAACATTGGAAATGAAGTAATGTTAATGAGTCTAGTTACTTGAATAAATAATAATAATAATTATTATTATTGTAAGACAGTGTAACAAAAGTAGGTACGAGTATACAATAAATATAATAAAATAATAAAGGTAGACGGTGAGATACTTCCGTTCCTTTGTAGTCTCCTTTTGTCTATAAATACTACTGATTTCTCAGCTCTTTCTCGGATGCTATGCAACCTTATTTTGTATCTACCAGGTTATCATCTTTCGTATATATAGACCATTTTATCGTCTTAAAGACAATATCCCACTTACCTATAGGATACCAAAAGATAATATAATTGACTACAAATTATAAACCAAATTAGGCGAATGATTTTATGCCTCCGTCCGGCTTTTCACTAAATAACACACTAGAAAATATTTAAGTATATAATAAAAATATGGTACACTTATCCAGAAACATTTTTCAATAAAGATTTAGATTAAAAATATACAAAACAGATGTCTTATATGTGTGATTTCAATTAAGTAACGGATGAAAATCTATGAACTGTTTTGGTTACAAAGTACTTTCTTACTTTCCCCTAAATTTTAAGCAGAATAATATATCTATATATCAACGTGCTAGTCTATATCTATTGATTCAACGTGATTATGCATAATTATAAACATATTGTTATTTTAAATCGGGTCTTGTCGTATGTCGCGTCGTCGTTTTGTGTCCGTGCTGATGTCGTCGCTGGTTAGTCGTGAGTTTTTAAGACGATTCGGCTTCCTTGGCTTTCAGGAAGTACGTGAGCAGATCAATGGGAAGCGGGAACACTATAGTGGAGTTCTTCTCAGCAGAAATGGTGTTCAAGGTCTGTAAAAATATAATTCAGAGTAAAAAAATTGTTGGAAGTAATTGGTAACCGATATAAAAAACATCTTTTAGCGTTGTAAATAACTTATCTAATAGAGGAAGAGGAACATGATTACGCCAAGTCGGGTAAAAACGGTAGTAATATTTCTTTTAGTATGAACCATAGAGTTTGTATTACACTGTATCTTATATATTAAATTATCCTATATTTTAGATAATTTATTGTATAGATACTTATACTTGATTGTATGAAGGAGTCGCCATGAATCTATTAATTAGGTATGTGAGGAGTTTTTGATGTGAAAAGTCAATAGGCGCATGTAAACCTGATCGTTCGCGTGTCGATGACGCTCATTGATTTTAGCGCCATCTGTTATACATTTCGGAACTATTAAGTATCGAAAAAATCTAAGCGAACTGCGGCGTTAGTTCGACTTATTGCTGGGTACTGTTCGTAGATGGCGTTATTTACATTATACTACATATTTTGTCACTGTCTCAATCTTGTTTTTTATGTATATTACTTGTACGAACACGATGTATGACATCTGACAGGCGTCTGGTGACGGCAATTTTTAAATGTATTTGACCCTCTCTCTTCCTCTGGTGAGATTTCGTGACATTCAATTCAATTCGCTTCCTCATCCTCAAGTTCACGTGAGATTCTATGAAATATGAGTTCCTGGTATAAGTGCGTTGGATTTATTTAAAAAAAAATCCCACTAACTTTATTTACAATGAGCTGAGCCTCGCGGTTATAACCGCGTTTAAAAAATGTAACTTGACATAGTTACATATAGCCCAAATTTTAGTCCTTATACAATTTAAACATTATAAGCATTGTTTCAGAGATGACTGATAGCAATTTACATTAGCGGTGGTGACGTGGCTGCGTGCGCGTAGAGCGAGCGCGGTTTCTTATGTTTTAATTTTTTGTGCGGAACCCTAATTACATTTTCTAAAATAGATGTACCATAGTTTACGTCTTATGACATCAGCTATCCAACAGTGAAAGTTCCGTCAAAATCGGTCCAGCGGTTTCAGAGATTACCCAAAAACAAACAGACAGATAGACAGTGAAAATCTTTAGCAATTGATGTTGTGTAATCAGTATCGTATATACTTCCATATGCATTTGGTAAAAACTGTTATTTTGATACTACAAACAGACACTTCAATTTTATTTATATGTATACTTGTACGGTTTTGCTATATTTTCGCCTCTCCCGAAAGTATATTGTATGAGATTCAACTCGTTCCATCCCCCCCTGGAATGTCACACGTAATTAATGGCTGCCCCCTAACTACGATACCTTACTTTAACATTGATAATTTTTTTGTATGTGTGATCGTATATAATCATATATGTTTAGTTATAAACATATATGATTATATACACATGTAATCTATTACCAAATGTTTCCTTAAAGATACTGGATGTAAGGGAAAAAGGAATCTTTTTAATACGCAGATGTTCGTAGCTTTTACCATAAAATTTTATCATCAAAAGCTAAGCTTTGTTTAAGAGTGGTTCGTATAACCTTGACATATTTTCTTCATGTATTAAGTACATACAAAATGTTGATTGATATATTTATAATTGGGAAATGGATGAAAAATGACATTAGATGAAACGATTTCTGTGACAGTAATAGTTTGAGGAATTAATTACCAAGCACCATTAAGGAATTAATCCAGATGACGCTAATGCAATTAACAATATTCAAGCAATTTCACTGAAGATTAATTGCAGTCCGCACGGCAAGCCATGTACTATATGCAGTAAAATCCAAAAAAACTACCCACCGTATATTATTCATTATAAAGGTCATAGTAAATATTATTTAAAAAACCGGCCAAGTGCGAGTTAGTCTCGCGCACGAAGGGTTCCGTACCATTATCTACATAAACGGCAAAAAATCACGTTTGTTGTATGGCAGCCGCTCTTAAATATGTATTTAATTTTAATTTAATTATTTACTTTTTAAGTGAATATACAAATAAATATTCTGTGAATATTTCAAGCGTATATCTTTTGCCGTAATTAATATCGAGCAAGAAATCACGTTTGTTGTATCGGACCCCCCTTAAATATTTATTTTATTCTGTTTTTAGAATTTGTTGTTAACAGCGTCAACAGATATATATCACCTGTGAAAATTTCAATGAAATACAGCCTGGTGACGGACAGACAGACAGCAAAGTCTTAGTAAGAGGGTCCCGGTTTTAGCCTTTAAGAACGGAACCCTAAAACCAAAGCCACAAACTGACAGACTAATTCATTGACGAAGCTGTTAGTCTTAAGGTATCAGAAATCTACTAAATATTATTATCCGAGCGATTATTATCCCGTTTTATGACTTATACGTGGTGAGCTTACATTATTGCTAGTGTAACCTATTTCACAATACGAATACGAAATAGATATGCGACAGAATAAGGTGTGATAAGATGAAACCTATATTCCCTCGTGAAATACACTCTAGAATTCGATAATGTAATCTAAACTTCTAAAGTGAGTAAAGTACCTCAACTTAATTTTATATGGATAAGTTAGGTTAGTGTTGGAAATATTCGAAAGTGGTATAGCACTCTGTATTGTTCGACTGCCGAGGAACCACTGACCAATTTGTGCCTAATAACAGCAGTGTTAACCGTTGTTGTAGTTCCAGATCCAATCAGAAAGCGTGCTTATTGATTTTAATTGTACACTGATTAGTAGAGATGCTACGAATAGTTATTTGGCCGAATACCGAATATTCGGCGAGGCTCTTGGCCAAAGCACCAATTATTCGGTAGCCTAATATTCAGCAATATTAGGCTACCGAATACCTACTGTCCCTGGGTGACATGCCACGATTTGTCACTTACAAGTTTAAACTTGTATCGCTTAAGCAGTAGGTAGGCACGGATCAAGAAGCACCGATGATGATCATGTAGACTTCGAAAGAAAAGGAATGTCTACGAAAATTACAAAACCATTGAGAGACCATAGTTTTTGGAATTGTTTTGAGAAGGTCGCGGCAGGAAATGTACGTTCAGATAAATGTGTGGAACAGAAAAATCGGTTGCAAAGTAATTTAATTTTTACATGGCATCTGTTCGACTAGATAAGACAGCAGACCCTTAAACGTGGTAGTCACCGAATGCAAAACTTTGTTAAAATTTATTTATCATCTCCCGGTAGCGATATATATAGGTAGTGAGTGGCTTCTTTCAGAAGCAGGTATAATTTTATAAGGAAAAACGCAATCGTCTGTTATCAAATGCTGAAAAAAAATGTTTTCATTCATCATAACTTGAACTACTGGTGAATTGTGTGTTTTGAATTCGAATTAGTAAGACTGGGAATCTTGTCAAACACCATAAAGTTAGATTATAAAATGTTTTATTGTCAATGCGCGTTAGATTGTCTTATTTAATTTTACTTCCTGATATTTATTTTGTCTGCCACAGTACGCATCTGCTACTTTTAATATTTGTAAAT
>MOOZ01000646.1:132085-158313 GCA_002930495.1 Cecropterus lyciades | reverse complement strand
TTAATTTTTAATAAGTGTCGTCAACCCATTAATAATAATAATAATAATAATAATAATACTCTTTATTGTACTAAAAATAAAACAACAAAGATACATACAAATTTAAAGAACTGTACAAAAGGTGGCCTTATCGCTAAAGAACGATTTCTTCCAGACAACCTTAAGGTATGGAGTTAAAGTAACAATATATATAAGAATAGGTGAGGTGCAATAAGTTAATTTTAGGAGTAGATTAGCAAAATAACAAATTAAGGGAATAAACTATAGATAACAATGAAATAATAAGAGAAAGACGTCCATTATTGTCCTGCTACTGGGCACGGGTCTACTTTCAGAATGAGAGAGTTTTTAGGCCATAGTAACCGCGCTGGCCAAGTGCGAATTGGTAGACTTCACACTCCTTTGACTACTCTTTTTGTTTTGCTTTTTTAACAGACCATTTTTTTGACCAGACTTGGAACAGATTTTAATGAGTGACCATTGTGTAATATATCTCTTTCTCTTGTTAACCCATTTATGTCCCACTGCTGGGCACGGGTCTCCTCTCAGAATGAGAGTGTCAGGTTATCGTCTACTGCGCTGGTCAAGTGCAAATTGGTAGACTTCACACACTTAAAGAACTTTAGTTTTAGAACTCTCGGTTGTGTAGGTTTCCTTATGATGTTTTACTTCGCCGTAAAACAGTGATAATTCATTTCTATTACGCATATCATTTTAGAAAAAATTGTGCTGGTGTCGAACCTCGGACTCTCGATTGAGCGGCTGTGTTTGAACCATTACTACAAAATGAACGCAGTGATAGAGATCATTGCTCTTATTTTGTAGTAACAATTACTTTCTGGTATTTTCCTCTTATGTTATATCTTATATAATGAGCGCTATTGTAAAACAAGAAAACGCACAATTCACACGAAGGTAATAAAGTACACAAACGTCCAGCCAAAAGTGATAAAACTCTTCATGGTTCGACTATAAAGGCACCATTGCCATACCTGTTTCAACCTTATTACAGCAAGTTATGTTTAAAGGGCATAGGTATGGAGAAATACTTGTGTGAGGCGTCCCAACTATTTATGGGTAGCAACGCATCTGACTGCATGCTCATATGCTACTCCTATAATAGAAGACCGCATGATGACCATTGCGCGAAAAGGGTCGTAAATGTTGAATATTTCTCAGATCTTCGCAAAATATACTGCAAAACCCTGTTTTGACCTATTTCGCTATAGTTTATTTGTTAAGTAGATACACTCGTGATAAATTTTCTTTAGGTCGCGGAATATCGGACATCCATTTTTTACGCTTTTTCTTACTTTTACTCACATTTCTTGCTGTGATTGCATATAAATTGTAAGTATATACATATCGAGGAAAACTACACTAACATAAATTAATGTAAAACAGTTAATACATATCGAAGAAAACGGTAAATTAATGTAAAACAGTTAAATGTAGTAATATAATAAATGAAATATTAAATAAAAAAAATAAAAAATACAACAAAGTATCATAAAATCCAAGAAAAAAAAATACGAGAAAACAATTACCATATTATCATAGACTTACCTTGAAGCAGACAAACAGCGAAAACGGCATAGTCGCGATGACCAGGATCCACGACAGCACCACCAGGATCTTGCCACAATTCTTCGACTCGGAATCATTATTTTCTTCAACAGCTATTGAAATAAAACAAAACGTTCAATTTCACTTTTAAAAAATTAAAACAGTAAAACAATATACGTTATATTTAAAAACAATACAAACATTGCCCAATAGTAGGATAAAGTTGTTGACGACTCGACATTTCGAACATCGAAGACATCATAACTTAAAATCAGAACGAAAGCCAATCGTTCCAATAGAATTACGTGTTACACTCGAACGATGGTCATTTACTGGCGACTGTCGAGTGTAGTGGGTCACTTTGTATGTGGTCATTTAAAATTTATATGAGAAATATGAAACATGACAAATCGAACTCCGACTACGAATAATGGAAGGAAATTATATAGAACAAAACGTCGCGACCGTATGATTTTAGTATAGTATTATGTTATAACTCACATGGAGGTTCGTGTATGGCCATTGTAGTAGAATCGGAATATCGCGCCATGTTGTCGTTACTGCTCGCGTGCGGTCCTAGCAGCGGTCGGAGGGTTACTGTCAGGAGGCTGTAGATTCGTAGAGTAGATAAGGATGAAACTCGCTATAATAAAACGCTAGGGAGCTTGCGCGGAATATCTATATAAACGGCGATAGTTAAAGGGAGTAGCGGCCCTTTATGAATAAAGAGATGAATGTATACGATATCTGGTGGTATAGCAAACGTTTTTATATAAAAATATTTTACAATTAATCATCTCACCCTGAAAAATTCTTCCAATTAGGTTTTGGTTAAGATAATAAATTATATACAATACCGGTTAATATAATTATATTTTAACTAAGTGATTGTACTTATTCGTACATATTTCGATTGGTATTTATTTTATAACTTCTGAGTATTAATCAGATAATAACTTATGTTAATATACCTACCTAAAGTATTAAGTGACTGCTACCATCACACGGTCAGCCGTGTAATGGTAACAGTCACTTATACTTATGCATAAAGAAAAATTCTTTATTTAAGTCATTCCAAAACCTTTTTGATATAAAATAGATATACTGATATAAAAATACGTAGGCCCTTAAAAATCCAACGATACGACCGTAACATTTGTAGTCAAAATATATGCGACATCCGTGCCACATGTGTGATTTTTGTATCTCGTACAATGAAGAGTATGAAGGATTGAATTTTGCTTTCACTGATACTGATATTCTTATTCGTATTGAATAAGATTTATTTATACGTTACTTTACGCGCTTTTCTTCTTACGCGTATAATTTATATACGCGTAATGATTTCAGACTTGACCCAATAAGGGAAGTTTCGGGCAGTGTTTATATCATTACTTAACCGAAAGAACGGGTCCGGAAAAATTGGATATCCGCACGGATGTCCCGACAATCACGAGAACAGCCCCTTTCAACGCTTATCATGATTAAACGGCCCTTAAATTGCAACGTAGTGAAAATTAAAGCTCTAATGGAAACCATGATGACCCTTCATCACGTCATCGCAATCTGCTATTTGGAATGTCCGTGTTCGGTGAAAAGTAAAGGCTCGGTAGGTTTGAGTGATAAACCATTTATATTTATATATGCTCTGTATAAATAGATAATGTTATAATGGGTATCAGAATAGGGCCACAGCATCCTCTGCCTGTCGTAAGAGGCGACTAAAAGGGAACTTTCGGGGTTGCGGGCAGCAAGAGCGGGAGCTCGAACCGTCCAGCTAGGCGACGGAAGGACATGTATGTGTGCTGTCGTAAAAACCAGACGATGTGGTGAGCTCAGCCGCTCACCAGGCCAGCCAGATGGGGCAACGCGCTCAGAGGACTCGCTAGAGTATATAGCTATAATTGACGTTCAGAACTTCTAACGTTGGTTTGAGAAAGATTCATTTATTGATCCATGAACGTTACAGATAAGAAAAACAAATAATAGAGCTACATATATGGTGGTAAGCGCATTTATTTCTATCATGAATGATGGAAATAAATGAATGCAATAATAATTTTGCAGTTTGATCCAACTTGAAAGATAGGATAGCTTATCTTAATATATATAAATTACGTGTCACGTTGTTAGTTAGCGATAAACTTCTAAACTATTGAACCGATTTCAATGAAATTTGCACACCGTGTGCAGTTTGATCCAGCTTGAAAGATAGGTTAACTTAATTTTATATAAATAACGTGTCTCGGTATTTATATAACATTAAGCTATCCTAACTCCTTAACTAGTTAACCGATATCAATCAAATTTGCACACCGTGTGCAGTTTAATACAACTTGAAAGATAGGATAGCTTATATCTATACAAATTACGTGCCACCTTGTTTGTCCGCTATGGACTCTTAAACTACTGAACCGATTTGAATCAAATTTACACACCGTGTGTAGTTTGATCCAACTTACAAGGTAGGATAGCTATCCTATAGATATAGATAATATCCTATCCTATAGATATAGGTAAGCTTATCTTCATATATATAAATTACGTGTCACGTTGTTTGTCCGCTATGGACTCCTATATATAGATAGGTATATAGCATAGGTATGTAACCGACGCCATGTCGTAATCTTTTGGGTGGTATTTCTGTTAGATGCTTTCATGGTTCCGTACCCAAAGGGTAAAAACGGGACCCTATTACTAAGAATCTGTTGTCCGTCGTTTCGTCTATCTGTCTGTCTGTCAACAAGCTGTATCTCATGATCCGTGATAGGCAGGCAGTTGAAATTTTCACAGCTGATGTATTTATCCGCTATAACAACAAATACTAATAGCAGAATAAAATAAATATTTAAGGGGGCTCCCATAGAGTAAATGTGGTTTTTCTATAAGTAAAAAAATAGAGCGATAAGATAAAAATATTTTTATCGTAAAGAAGCGTGGGGTGTATGTGAGATATTTTATAATGACAGTAATAACCTTCTAACACCCCACGCATTTATACGATAAAAAGTTCTTTTTCTTATAGCTCTATTTTTTAACTTATAGAAAATTATTTTCGATATTTTAGTTCAGCTTGTTTTAAAAGCGTGTTTTTGTTAAGTTTTTTAAACTATTATTTATTTTTGTTCGATATTAATAACGGCAACAGGTAGACGCTTGAAATAGTCACAGAATATTTGGTTTGTTGGGTTTTATATTCATTTTGAAAACAAATAATGAAATCAAAATAAAATAAATACATACAATAAACGTGACTGTTTTGCCGTATTTTATAGATAATGGCGCGGAACAAGAGGAGGCTATCCATTTTGCTGTCAGATAATAACACTACATCAAATATTGTATACAAAGATCTCAAAGAAACAAAGGTTACACCAAGATTTTACATAGTAGAGCACACATGTTTCGACAAATTGGCAAGCAAATAGATACAACATGACCCTCCTTGCCCAGCGAAGGTACCCACTTCGCTGTCGGGTCTGCTTGTACTTTTTATAATAATAATTGTGTGACACAGTTGTCGCCTGCTAGTATATATATGTATATACCTGGTACGATTCTAATGTATAATATCTACGATGTCATACGTCACAATACGTCAAGAAAAGGACATAGGTACATATATACATACTGGATAGCATCATCAATTATCACGCAGTCGTTATCTTTTACGAGGTACGTCGTAGATTTTAACTTCACACGACATTGCAACGTGCTACGAATGCTACGAACTGACGTCAAGTCGTGAGTATGTGTTTTATTACATGACTGCGTCAGAAGGATGGTACTGTTTTTCGAACGTACCTATGTATGTATGCTTGTTTGAATTTATGTCAATTTCTTTGGCACATTTACACGCACGCACGCGCACTCGATCAATCTGTCAAACGGCTTGACCGATGGTGACGGACGGAGGGATGACTTTTTTATTATCATGACAATATTACCCATATTGTCGTGATAAATATATCAAATGAAAGCTAGTCAATAGAGCGTTTTAAAAATATATATATTATAATCCTGTGGTAACTTAGTTCCTAAACGGGTGAACCGATTTGGATGCGGTTTTTTGTTAGACAACAGGTTTCTAGGTGCTGGTTCTTAAATATGTTTTATCAAAATCGGTTTAGCCCTTTACTAGGTATTGAGGGTGAAATTGGTGCTGAAAAATCAAATATTGTTAAATATTTACAAAAAGGTTATCAAATGAAAGGTCATAAATAACTTACACTTAGACATATATTATCAAAATCAGCTCAGCCATTTACAAGATATACGTGGTTAAACTAAGCACGAAAAAATAATGTTGTAAAATATACCCAAGTGGGGAATCAAATGAAAGGAAATGACGTCTATATTACAATTAAATGTGTTTTATCAAAATCGGTTCAGCCAGTTCTTAGATATGGTAGTTAAAAGTGGGGAGGAAAATTCGAATATTGTCAAATATATCAATGTGGGGTATCAAATGAAAGGGCATAATGCGTATGCTATAATTAAACGTGGTAAAGAGGGGGATTAATAATCGAATACTGACACATATACTCATGAGGGGTGTCAAATGAAAGGACGTTCATATTAAAATTAAATATGTTTTGTTAGTATCTTTTCGAGTATTTACTAGGATATGAGGATGAAAGTGGGGATGAATAATCTAGTATTGTCAAATATACCAAAGTGGGGTATTAAGTGAAAGGGCATGTATATTACAATTAGGCATGTTTTAAAATGCTTGTTAAAATTGTACTAAAATATCGCGGCGGGCTACCGCTAAGTTTAGACACTAGCTCCCTATGTAGCTAAAATAAAATAGGGAAATTGCATACTAGTCACGTTAACACTTTAACAGGCTTAACAATTTAAATGTAAAATAAATAGATAGTTAATCGAACAAAGAGTCCGACTTAGTTAAGCGGTACTCCTCCGCCGCGATATTGTAGTACAATTTTAACGAGCAAATGTTATTGTAACGGAGCAGTGGTGAGATACTTTAATGTGGTGAGTTGCGGTGACAAGGGGATGAGATGAGGAAAGGCGAGGGGAAGGGGGTGAGGTGTGGTGAAGAGAGGAAAGGTGCGATGATTGACTTTTGTCGAAGATGTCATTATTAAAAAAAAATTGGAAATAAATTATTGATTAAAGTGTAAAAAAAGTTTTTCTAGTGTTTTATTTCATAGCGTTATATTTCAGAAGCAAATAAATAAAATGTGCAACAATTATGATAATCATTTTGTGAAATACAAGAAGGAAATACGAAAAATTGCAGTATTTGACAGGTGATTTTGGAAATGTAGTTACTATAAAGAATAATGGAGTCCTTGTAAAATCATTTGGGAAGCTCATTAAATGTTATGACAAAAACGCATCCGAAGCGATTAATTTAAAATTATCAAATATTTTACTACTATTGATATGGAAGTTAATAACATACAGCTAGGTGGAGCCACGGAAAAAATACTTTAAATGACAAGATTGCTTTTATTACTTACGCTCCTGAATTGATCTCAAAAATAAAATCTAGTGCGCTATAGTGATAAGTTTAGGTCAACCAAACATTTGGTTGACTATAGAGCCGACCAAGCCACATTTACTATTTTTTTTTAATTACCGAGCGTTGTAAGACGTGCTCTTTTGGATTTTCCAAACTATTTTTATACTTTTTCGGGTTCCATACCCAGCGGGTAAAAACGGGACCCTATTACTACGACTCCGCTGTTTGTCTGTCCGTCTGTCCTTCACCAGACTGTATCTGAGATGTTATCTAGACAGTTGAAATTTTCACAGATGATGTATTTCTGTTGCCGCTATTACAACAAATAACTAAAAATATTATTAATTAAATATTTAAGGGGGCCCCTATTCAATAAAGGTTACTTTTTTGTCTTTTAAACCGACTTCGAAGAAGGAGTTGGTTCTATGTTCGACTGTATGTATTTTTATGTATGTTCACTGATTTATCCCGCATTTGTGGACCAATTCTCAAAATTCTTTTTCATTTATTTAAAAGAGTATACTCCTGCGGTGGTCCCATGTGCGCCAAATCAGGATCTAATGATGGGATCTTAGGGAAATCGAGGGCAACCCTCAAATGTTGTAGCCAATAACAATGTTTTTCATACATTTCCAAAAACTATTGAGACATTTACATATAGCCATGACGCTGAGCTGATGAAGGTAGGCACAACTCTTTAATGGTTAGTTAGTTAGGCCCGATGGTTTGACTTTGATTCCTTGGAAGAATGGGAGGTGTCTAGCTTGGGATGCTACTTGCATTGACCCATTGGCACCCTACCACCTTCATCTTTCATCCAGGGTCGCTGGTGTTGTGGCGACTGTCGCGGAATGCAAACTGCAGAAATATGTAAGTCTCACTCGAGACTACATTTTTCTGTCGTTTGTTGTTCTGTGTTTCCTTAAAATTAATTTAAACATGGCTCTTTTTATTATTCGCTTTTGTTTACATTTGTAAATTTAAAATCTTTGTATAAAATTATACGACACAATAAAAAAAAAACTATATCTTTGGTTTTTAATTGCCTTTTGAATGAACGCGCTTGGACCCAGGCCGCACTACCTGTTAGGCATGAAAGCCTGGGGATACGCAAAATTACGAGTGTTCTTCTACCAGCATTTTTGTCTTCAGTCCATAAAACAAAATTTAACTTTTAATATACTGTCGAATATTTTTGAGGAACAAAGAGATTAGTCCATAAACGAAGCCTGGACCAAATTTAAAATTAACCGTAAATCTAAATTCGCAAAAAATTTAGGACAAACCTCTCTATACACCTGTGCGAAATCAGCTCATTCATTCTGCACACAACATTGCAGAGAGGGTTCGTCTCCTTGCTGTAGCAGAGCGGGAATCGGGCTTTTGGTTGCAGGCTTATCCTTCTCTCAAAATCGTTACACTTTTAGACAATTTGACTTTGTCCGTCTGTACCCGTCGTACCCGTTTGCGTCTAGGGGTCGCCATCGCTGTATGTGGCGCGGACGTCGACATGTTAGGGCACCATGGTAGAGACCTATCAGCGGAGGGCTGCTCGCGCCATGCATCTATCAATGACGGTTCTTGCCCGGAGAATGACAATGACAACGTGTCGGCTTGTTTAGAGCCGAATGGTCTCACACGTGACGATTGTAAACGACCCGACCCGAATGTCATTGATTCCCTGGAGGAGAGGTAGTATGCTAGTGTGGGATACAACTTGTGTCGACACACTGGCTCCAGGCGCATTCGTCTGGTGTGGGGGCGGGGACAACTACTGCTGAAAACACCAAACGTCATATGTCCGTCATACGTCATGGGCCCCAGATGCTTCGCATTTTTTAAATTACTGTCATGTCGTTTGGTCGAAGTTTTGTTGATCCATGAGCTGACACGCATTTCCCTCAAACAATTGGTATAGTTATTCAAAGAAGAAATGCTTCCAGCATCTTGGGAACCTTGCCCAAGGATAGCGATACCAATATTTTTATTATGATAGTGTTTTTGTTTTTATTTTTGTATATAATGTATAAAATATCTGAATATTTCTTCAAATTTTATTAATTGTACAAGTGTCGTACACACATTTATTAATTATTATATTTTACAAAAAAATATGTTTATAGCTAAATGCCATTAAATAACATTATTAGTGCAGGGCTGTTGCACGTAGTTAAGGCAAAACCCTCTGTTGTCGATGTCCGTGGGGGCCTCAACGTTGTCAGCGTGAAACCAGAGACGAAAAGGTTTCACTGTACCTGTGAAATAATAATGTATTGTTATCTAATAATTCATTATTTGAAGGTGGTAGAACTCTTTGTGGTTCGACTCCGGAAGCACCATCACCACACCTATTTCTGCCAAATAACAGCAGTGTTATGCTCTGTTGTGTTCTGATCTGAATGGTGTACCTGGAGTTGATTATAGATGTCCATGGGCGGCAGTGGCCACTTACCATCAGGTGGGCTGCATGCTTATGGCTAATTCCATACTATAAAAAAAATTGGGACATCTCCGGGTCTCTCATATGCTCTCATATTAAGTCGACATAAGGGCGGTCTACAAGGATGTTCGGGCCTCTTTATCCGGGCAATTCTCAAGGAGATCGAATACCTCCCGAATCCTTAACATTTGTACCTAATAATACAATGTCAGTGAAAACATTGTAATATAATGTACAAATGTAAAATATATTTACCATTCATACTGTTTAGTGATTTGTTCGGATTTCATGCGTCGTTACATAACGAACCGACAGGCGTCCTCCTAGTGGTCGGAGGTTACACCAAGTCTGGGAGCTCCCGCTGGAGCGACCGCCTCTCAGGTGGGCGATCGTGTATTAATAACGTGTTTAAAACAGTAAATACAACACAAATATTGAAACATAATAGACAATATTGTACGAATCAAGGGAGAACGAGTATTGTTCAACGGGGAATGTACCACTGCCACATCTATTTCTAGTGTAAAGCAGTTCTTGCGTTACAGTGGAAGGGTGTGGTTGCCGGCTCACTTTGACCATCTTAGTCCCCGGGATAGGCGATGTATCTGTGATTAACTTCTGGTGGAACTCCTTTCCTATATGATATTGCTTGCACATGTCCATGGGTAGTGGTCACTTAGTATCAGGTGAACTGCATGGTCATTTGCTACTTCCATATATTAAAAAAAAAGCTTACATTCACATTTTTATCACACATATTCAAATCGTTTTGACTATTACACCCGTCACTCACATGAAATTATGTTAAAACATTAACTATGTATGAAAAGGGTGTGGTAATAACGTAGTAATTTAGGGGTGAGCGGTGGAACTGACTAGACCATCCCTCGTAGAAATTTAATTATGTGAGGTCACTGGGGATATGGAACTGTAGGTTTTAATTAGTTTTCATTTATGAATCCCTTAAGAATTGAAAAAGTATTTTATCATGGGTGTATCACACGCAGTACACATTTTTTTATTTAATATTTTTTTGCTTGCTGTATTTGTTATAAAGACAAATTCTCAAATTAAAAACTTTTCACTAAGTAAAATCAAGACAATTTGTCATTGAAATAAACTGTTTATTTTATATTTGATATTTATTAATTTTTATTTATTGAAAGAAGTAAATGAAGAATGATATTCTGTAGTGGCATACCTGATACACCATTCTGGCCCTAGGAAAGACATGTTTATTGCATTTAATTACACTGCCAAGTTATTTTGGCAAACATCCTATCACTGTGTCAACATTGTGGCCTATGCTTTTGAGCCCAATGTATTGAATGGAAATTTTGGTATAATTGCAGCAGATTATGTTATGTTTATTTTTAATTATTTTAAGTGTTTAATTTAATTTCAAAGGTGTTTAAAACTCCGGTGGCATAACCGTCTAACTTATAACCGCCTAATAATAGCAATGTTAAGCGTTGATGTTTCCTGATTTGTTAGGAGAGACATACTTACACGAGGCGTTTCTACTAAGCCTCAAGGGATATCAGGGTGGACTTCAGGTAGGTTTCTAATCTTACCTGCAGATTATTCTTAGTATCAGATGGAATGCATGCTCCTTTTCTACTTCAAAATTATAAAACGAAACATAATATTTTTTACTTACATCTGTGTGAAATTTATTTTCGTTTACTCTTACACTTAAACACATTTAAAAAAATTAGATTATAAGTAAAAATAAAATTACTTAACACGGCTGACGCTTGCATAGACAGATCCGCCGAGAAAGTCCCTCCGCATATCCTATCCGTGCACAGCGCTTGCGCAGGCTGTATTCTGCCAACGTTGGCTGCACATGGCACCAACAACCAATCATTAGCGCAATTATTTGGACCGGCGCCAGATCCAATCATGGAGTTTACGGGTCCATTGCTGTTCCCACTCAGCGTGAATGCACGGGAGCGGTTATTGACTAAAAAATAAAGAAAAAGTAAGTTGAAAGGCTTATTTATTATTTTAAACAGATCCCTTGAAATTTGATATATATATATAACTGTCCAAGCTACTGTATAACGGTTTGTTGTACTTTGGATACTCCCTTTTTTCAAGTGGGTTGTGGTCCAAGGTTTAATACAATATACACAGTTTATGATTGAATTACGTAGTGGATTAAATGATCTTTACATAATTGCACACTTGACAGACGTAGATAGCGCCATTATTTATTTAAAGTTAAAAAAACTGATCTACATAGGTACAATAAGTTCTCCTATACAGGAATATCTATGAATTTCTTGAAAATTCGCTAACGTCTGTTATTACTGTAATGTAAGTTTTGTTTGTACTGTCTAGTATACAAGTGACCTTTTTATAAATAATTAGGTAGTAAAAGAATTTCCCGAAATGATACTACCTGAATCAATACAAGCAGTGTATTGTATTCCACAGAAATTTCTCTCCATTCGGATACAGATTCCGTAGTCCTGGTTGCTAAGCTGAAGGCCAGAAACTGGGTCGTAGTTGAAAGACCGGAGTTGGCCGGAGACCCCCGTGTAGTATTGAAGACAACCTTCATCAGCTGAGATACATAAATATAATATGTCATCCATGTATTACACATTACTGTTCCCGCTGCGATGCACGATTGACAAATGACCTTAACCATTCTCTTAGAATGAAATGCCTTCTAAGCATAAATAAATATCACGTGTGTAGTTTCCATCAAGAACATGATTAATAAATTCTAAAACACGGACCAGAGATGCCGTCTGGGCTAGAATATTAGAGGCCTGGTACTAAACTATTGATGAGCAGTGATAGCCTAATGGTTGAAACTCGGCCTCCCAATAGAGGGTCCGAGGTTCGAATCCCAGGCACGCACCATTGATTTTTCTAAAATGATTTGCCTATTAGAAATTAATTATCACTGCTTTACGGTGAAGGAAAACGTCCTGAGGAAACCTGAACACCTGAGAGTTCTCTAAAAAAAAGAGTTTTTAAAAGGTGTGTGAAGTCTACCAATTCGCACTTGGCCAGCGCGGTGGACTATGGCCTAAACCTCTCTCATCTTGAGAGGAGAATCGTACCCCGCAGTGGGACAATAATGGGTAGATGATGACTTAGCTATTACATGAAATGATAGCCGAACGAGGCTAAATATGGTAAATAATAGTCAAAGTACAAGCTTTTTAAAGTAAATATTACACATAAGTACTAAGTAGGTATTTAAGCATCGTCTAAAAGTTTATTAAACTTAAACAAATTTGAAGTAAGAAGGTACTTCATTTAATAAGATAGCACGTTGGAAATAAAAGTGATTATATTGAAACATCTAATAATGGAAAGATATCAAAGTTTTTCGGAATATTTCCATCAAATTGTCATTGAAATTTTCACTCACTATAGATAGTTTAGAATTTTGAATTCAGTTCTGAGGTATCTCCGGTGCACTATTCAAATTTCAATCTATTCCCCACAATGGAACAAGTTACTCAGTCTCTCGAATTGGATTATATTCTCTTAAACTAGATTAAAGTTGGGTGAATGTACTAGACCCGAACCGAGTTATTAGGGCTGTCTATATCACTCGCAGTAGATCTTTAATATCCACTAGTTGGGTCCCTTGATTTCACCTACATTTAAAAAAATGCACCATGACTTACATAATTAGATACATCATGATGCTTATAGAATATTAAGTAAATAATTAATTTTCAATAATATTGATAGTTTTTTTTTTATTAGCGGTTTATTTTTTACATACATGCGATACATGGATTTTATTTTTTTGCGCGAAACCCTATTTAATTTTTAAGATAAATATAACCTAAGCTACTTTTTATAAAGCCGACTGTCGGCCAGTAAAAGTCTTATACCTAAAAGCGCTTGATTGATACATTCGTGACAGTTTTATCGATTCGTATAAAGAGATAGCAGCTGACTCACCGACATTATCGTGTCAAGCGGCATATTTAATTAATCTAGTTCTACGACATAAACGATGAAAACGAAATGTTACCTGTTCAATTTTAACAATTCTGAACTTTTTACGTATTGAAAGTTAGTAAATAGACCATTCTAAAATATTATAATACAATATATTATAATACTTTTACTTGACTGTTTTGACAAAAATTTATATGAACAAAAATCCTTTAAAGCAGGCGTTTCTTTTTTTTTGTTTTGTTTTAATATTTTTAACAATGTTACTAGTTTTGTCATGCTCGTTGCTCGCGGTGATCGTTATCCCATCAAAAAAATACATGTAAAAAAGGCCAAGTTCATTACCGTCTACTTTGTCTACAAAATAATTGAGCTCTAAATAGACTCCATGTTCTGTATATTATTTTGAAATTATAAGGTACAAGAATAAATAAAGACCTTACATTAATTTTAAATAAAATTTCTTGTATTGCTACAAAAACAATGTTTTCCGTTTAATAATAAAACTCAGTTCAACTTTAACAGACAATTTATTTATACAGCGCATTTATTTAATTTAGAATATAATTTAAGCTCAAAGTATCACTTGGCTGGTTTTTGCGTAAATGAAACTTGTATTTTTATTGTATTTTATCAATTTATCTGTTTATTTATTATTTTATTTGTATATTTATTGCCCCTTTATAATATAAAGTCACAATAGGGCAAATTTAATGCCTTATGGCATTCTCTACCAATCAACCCTGGGTGGCTGGAAAATTTGCGGCAGGTGATTATTTTAAATGCGAACAATAACAATATAGAATATACAAAGTTATAAATACATATATAAATATCATAAAATATATACATACAATACACATACTATACACAAAATAAATCTATAACAAAATACACACAAACAAAATACATATTATATAAAAATGAAGTAACAGATGATTAAGAGACAATAGACGCCTGAACAGTGAACGAATAATGAAAGAATCCGCTAGAATGCAGTGGAATGTAGGCTCTTAAGTTATTAGACGACCGAAGCAATTTGTCATGAGTTAAGAACCGGTTCTGAAAGTAATTTTTCAAATAAGAAGGAGTATTGGTATCATTCAAGATAGAGAAAAGCAGAAGGAGAATCCTACAATTACGCCTCTGGCGAATAGTAAGCCATTTAAGTTGACTTCGAAATTGAGAGATGTGATCATATTTACGAAGGCCAAATATAAATCGTATAGAATTATTGAGAAGGCGCTCTAGTTTATTGAGCAGTGCTTCGGTCAGGTCTGGGTAACATACATAACAACATAAGTGTAGTTTTGACAGGAAGAAAGTTCTTTAGACGATATAGAGAACGCATAATTACGCAAACGTTACGGGATAATTCAGTAATGTGCACATTCCAACTTAAGGAGCTGTCAATATGTAGACCAAGATTCTTCACCGATTCCGATATCGGAATTTCTTTGCTGTTATATAACATTGCTGGCAATGAATCACGATCAATCCTGACCAACAATCTTGAACGCAAAGACCAGTTGTGGAGAGTATTCAAATTTGTATTCAAATTATCTTTTGCGTTATGGAGGTTATCCACATTTATTTATTTATTTATTTATTTATATATTACATAGACACAGAACACACTACCATTACAGGTCAGCTTAAGCATACAATTGTAAGTCATCGGCGTACAGATAATACGAACAGGTGAAAACAGGAGTGATGGAATCAATAAAAAGAGAAAATAATGACGGTGAGAGAATACCGCCTTGCGGAACACCAGCTTCCAAGTCAGCTCAATCCGAAGACGTACTTCCCGTATCGACAACCTATTTTACTTACTACATATACTAGTTACTGTATTTATATGTTACGTTTATTGGTTTTCTATTAATTATAACTGAAGAACATTGAATTAGACTGTGATTTTTAATAGGTATTCATTCCAAAGAATTCTGATATGAACAAAAAAAAATTCGATTACTGCAGTTTTTTGGGTATTATTCTTGATACATACATACGACTTTCACGGAAAAATATTTTTAAACAGTTTTTTTATATTATATTGAACTTAGTATTATTGAGAAGTATCTAATGTTATAAAAAGTATTCCTATTGATATACGTGAGCTCATATTACCCTAAAATTATTCATGCTATAAAAGCTATATAAGTCTAGAAAATAGCCTGCCCCTGACAAAAGTGAGAATCCATCGCTATGCGTTCGACATGCGAAAAAACAGTAAGCATTTAATTTTACTAGTTGTATAACATACCTTTATATATAGTGCTGCATGGTATCTGGGTCACCTTCACTTTCCACGATCTGTCAAACGTGTTCCCACTGGTCACAAACGTAAGCTTCACCGGATTTGTAGTCCCGATTCCTGCATCTATGTACACTGTACGAAATGTGATTATATCAAAAGCACGTTCAAATAAACTCTTCCGCTTTATAATATTAGTATAGACAGGGTGGATGGGTGACCCCTTTGTGCCTTATCTCCAGCGGCACCAACCCCCCACAACCTATTTCTGTGTAATATTCTGATTTAATAGGTGCGGGAGACATATTTATGTATCTAAGGCGTTCCAAGTTAGTTTTCAGGATCAGCCATGCATCTGTGATAGACTTTGGGTGGTTCTAATCTTATCTGAGGTTGATCACAAGTGTTGTGGACACATGCTTGTCTGAAATAAATAAAATGTGACAAAAGATAGAGTTATACATAGAGAGTTTCACTATTACATTTTCAGGTCACGTTTACTCGTATAGCCAATGCGAAGTTCAAATATGTGGATATCAACTCAAAAATTTCTTCGGAGGGAGTTCCTCGGAGTAATCGGCTGGATAGCTACTGTGTTAAATCTATAGCTTAGAAAAAAATTAATTTGTTTGACTCGTCAAAATACTCGTAAATCACGAGGCTTCCCAGTAACCATTGAAGGTAATCTTTGCCTCCTGCCTCGATAATTAAATCAACTCCAAAAGTTTGATTCCTGTGTAATAAAGATTTGTAATTCAAAATCCACGTTTATTTAATAGACTACTTTGAAATTTTTTAATTTTAAAGTAATATAGGTAATTTTAGTCTTGTTTAGTTTTACGTTGTTTAATATTTTTTCTTTATTTAGTTACATACAGTTCGGTATACCCCGTACATTTTTAACATTTATTATGTGAAGCAAATTTTTAGAGAGTAGCTTCATTTCGTTGAGACGCCCAGCTTCTTTCCTGACAACGATTCTCGATTGTGGTAACTAAATAAGGTAGCAGGGACACAATATGTGAATAGGACAAAACTCAAAAAATTATACCTAACCGGTTCCTTTTTCGTAAATATTAAGATATTTATCTAAGTTTTTCGAAAAAATATTTGTCCTACAAAATGTATGGTTTTATCAAACAGCCCTCTTTTTGCAACATGTATCAATAACGAGGTCGTATAAAATGATTACTAACCAGCATGTTTTTTGTATGTTGCTTACATCATATTTTTAAAATTTAAACTTACTAATTTACAATTCTCGTGGTAAGTTGTCCCATTCCTACGTCCATAAATTGTCAACACCACAAGATCTTATTTTTTATAAGTAACTGTAGGAAAAACATATCGCATGATAGATTAGTGTGTTTTTCGTTCAAATTAAACAATGTTTTACAAGAAATCTGGTTCGTACTGGTAGTCCGACAAGAATTTTCATTTTCGTCTTCCTATTACAAACAGGAAGACGAATATGAAGACATAACATTAATACTATTTGAAAACACGTTTTTGAAATTAAAATAACTTTATTTTCATGCTTATGATGCTTTCGAACAGTTAAAAAACTTTGCGATAAAGCAAAATGTTTTTACTAAACTTTTTCAATTATGTATTTAATTGTAGGATTATAATAACCTACCACGCAATTCGTAGGACAATGTGAGGGTCAAATTATATGAATATTATATAAGCAACAGAAGAAAAGTAGCTTGTTAGTAATCATTTTTCATAACCTCATTATCCATACATGTGGAAAAGGGAGGACTGGTTGATAAAACCATTTTGTAGGACAATTTTTTTTTCGAAAAACTTAATTACTTTAAATATCTCACTTTAAATATCTTAATATTTACCAAAAAAGGTTAGCTTAGAAACCGGTTACGAATAAATTTTTGAGTTTCATCATATTGTGTCCCTGCTGCCTTCTTTAGCTATTACAATCGAGAATCGTTGTCAGGAAAGAAGTAGGTTATCTCAACGAAATGAAGTTACTCTCGAAAAAGTAGCTTGATAGTAATATGTGTTAAAATGTACCGGGGATCCTGGACTAATATTTATACCTTATGTAATCACACACATTGTCATCAAATACAATTCCAGTTAAATGCACTCAAATCAATTTCATTACTAAAATAACCATAGCAACCAAACTTACTACTACTTAGTTGGTTAACTACAGAGAGACCGCATTGATGAAGTTTTGAATTAACAGGCAAATTATTCCCAAAAGGATTTCATATATTCACTGAATCGTCAACGTTATCAACATGAGAACTATGCATTTGTTGAATATTTAAGGGGCAAATCTCGTACCTGCTTCCCTCTGAAAGGTTCACATCGCACCGCTTTGTGTAACGGAGAGCTTAATTCCTGGGTCGATAACAAGTTTAAGCCATAAACTTACCGCGTCTAGCTTAGGCAGTTAATTCTCATAACTTTTTAAAACATGAAACAGATAAATTTATTGAATTTCTTTAGAACGCTGTAAGCGTGAAAACTAAAGTAAAATTACTTATACTATCGGAATACATTACATGAAAAAGAAAAAAAAAATTCGGTTGAAGATATTTTGCCTACTTTGATAATTGCCTTATGGGAATTTTAGTTTTTCATAACGATTTCCAAATCAAAATATATATATATAGATAATTATGAATTATATTACGGACGTCGCTCGCTTTTATAATCCACTGTTTCGAATAATAAAATAATGGATTTTGCATGTATGCTTAAAAACTATGTTAAAGTGAAATGCTGTCACTTAAAAAGCTTTTACAATTAAGTGCTTCCGCGAAAATTGTATTTTGTTATAAAATACACAAGTAAGGAGATTTCTCATATATTTTGTATCTAGAACTTCACACCTTGCTACATTGTTATCCGCTATTGTTTGATTTTCTAGTCTTCCTATTATAACTCTATGGTACGTGTTGTTCCAACGAACATGCATTATGCAGCCTGTCCGAATATTCATTTAGAATAAATTTCAGTATCCACTCCCGTTTCATTGTTTACCGTCACAATAGAGCTGTAGAATATAAATTCGATATTGTTGTACCTCAGAGTTTCTCAAGGTGTTTTGTAGGTGATACAATACATTAAGGTAGGAGATTTACCCGATCTTTAAAGACTCAGTAAAAAAGAAAAAAACAAATTACAAAAATATATTTAAAACACAAGTAAATAATCAAATAATACCTGTTTAGGTAAATAATGTATTTAACTGATATCTAATCACGAAAGTGAATAAAAATGTATGGATTTGATACTTCTAATGAAATTTATGAATAATTGAAGAAAGTAGTTTTACTCAAGGGCATCGTTTTAAGGAAAGGTTGAAAAAAAATTTGGAACCGACCTCCTAGTGGGTCGCGACGAACACTTTGGAAAACACTCTCATACTATACGTGTTTTATGAAGGTTCCAAACTTTAATTAGCACGATAAAGCATATATGACACCGATGGACCGTTGGTTCATTGTGAAGTTTAATTTATGTTGAATTTTAAAGCAGTCTCGGCGAAATTACCAATATAGCGGAGGTATACGAGTAGGTAATAAAAAGAAAATTGTTATAGTATACTACGGGACATAAAAATAGTCTTAAAAAACATGCTTGCTGGTAAGATTCTTCATTGGATCTGCCTGGCTAGCTACCACCCTCAGGTTGGAGTATATCGTTGATAACAATTCATCGTGTTTTGGTAGTGCACCTGGGAGCCAGTTTTATCTCTATTCCCCCCTTTAAATGCTCTTGTGATGCTGCCGACGGCGTCTCTTGGGACCGGTGAGTCCTTTAAGCAACGTCGCTCGCGGCGTCGTGGTATATTGGCGCGGGGGCCAGGGAGACCCGGTAAAACGGTTTATCGCTGGAGCACCAGCCGATTAGCGATCACCAATATGGTTTCGTCAGGGCCGTACAGCTGGTAATCTTCTAGTATACCTTACACACCGATGGGTGCAAGCCATTGATAGCAATGGGGAGTCGTTGGCTGTAAGCTTCGATACAAACACCTCTCGGATACTCGTGCAGGAAAGCAAAATCCGACTTGTGTCGGAAATCGAGCACTTTCTGGTGCAGGTCTCGGAATGGGGTCGACTTCACCTTGTTGAGTTTAACCCCATGAAGATACAAGTCTGCGAGTTTACAGCTAAAAAAGCTCCACTTGTCATGACATCACGGTTCTGTGGTATATTGTTTATTTTTTATATAATAAAATACACTATGTGTCGAGACTTGCAAACGTAATGAAACTACAATAGGAGCGAATAAGCCTCTGGAAACGTTGGGTGCTCTCAACAGACTGGCTGGAGAAAACGATCTATAGCGGATCGTACGCGCCGCGGCCGAAGGTTCCTGAACCATTTTCTTGAGGGTATTACTTTTCTTGGGGGAATCGTCAACAACCCAAGGATCACCGATCTGTTAGAACCTCTGAGTCTGCGGAGAGACATAGTCTCCTTCTGCGTGTTCTACCGACTTTACAATCGGCTTTACGTCACGTTTTCTCCACCGCACCACTCGCCGAAGTATGAGTATCAACTGGACTCGTGGCGGTCCTCCACGGTTTGGTTGACACGCTCGTTTTTTGCTCCTGAGGTATTCCCGGAGCGCTATGACATGGGGCTTTTCGAAAAAGGTGCCAAAAGTGCACTCTTTTAAAGCCGGCGGTGCATTGGCAATCCCCCTGGTGTTGCAAACGTCCATAGACGACTGTGATTACTTTCCATCAGGTAGCCCGTCTGCCTTACCGATAGGCTTAAGTAAAAATAGTGCAGAATACCGAAATCAAAAGCAGCCTAAGTTGACCAGGTAAATAAGATACATCCATGTAAATCGGAACAGTGCTTCTTGCGTGATTGAATAAGAAATAGAGACAGTTTAGACTATAAGTACAGACATAGTTTAGACTATAAGTACGTGCTTGTACACTTAACGAACATAGTCTTGTATTAAAAAAATGTATTTGCATTTCTCGGCATTCTTACTACCTACTGGAAGAATAAAATCCAGAGTGTAGCTTTACAAATTTTGCATATAATGCAGCACCATTTTATTTATTTTATATTTCACATTATTATTTAGTTTATATTTCACAAAATCAGCAACGATTATTAATATTAAGAATATGTAGCGTAATGACTGAATAATACTTTTTTTGTATACTAAACATTACACGAACCGCGTGGCAGGGACACAAAATTCGGGCGGTCACCATACCGGCCTGACAAGTGACATGCAGTGGGTTCTGGGTTCGATCACCGGCCAGACAGATATCTAAATGATTCTGTTCTGGGTCTGGGTGTTTGTGTATTCGTACTTGGGCATGGACACCCAAATCCACCCACAATACAGGAAAAAAGCCTAGTGTGAGGCTATGAGTGAAGAAAACGCGTTTAATAATTTATACAAAGAATATATCATAATAAAACTGGAAGAGTAAGTAAATTGTACTCAACTGTGACTTCCTTGGTTAGTTCCACAGATGGCTGGCACGGGGTTACCTCCGGAGACTATGAACTGGTCCTGATTGCAAACATGGTTTATTTGTTCAGGGCCCGCTATGACGAAACGATCGAAGTCCAACCTGGTTAGAAATAAGATGATAAATATTTGATAGATATATTACTGACATAGGTTGAAACCTGGCTTCTCAATCGTAAGGTCCGAGATACGAGAGACGCCAGGGTCGCAGATAACGGCCCCCGG
Source organism: Cecropterus lyciades (assembly GCA_002930495.1). Lineage (NCBI taxonomy): Eukaryota > Metazoa > Arthropoda > Insecta > Lepidoptera > Hesperiidae > Cecropterus > Cecropterus lyciades. The sequence continues at coordinate 136,911 of MOOZ01000646.1, read as the reverse complement.
TAGGGCTACGGTATCCCTTTCCTTTCCAAGCGACCCTGAGAAGGACGGCGGCATTTGTGTTCGCACGCCGTCGTAAGTGCCTGAAAGCACGGTGAGCGGTAAAGAGCACCACCCAACCGCAGTCCTCCACGCAGCGCTGAGGACGGCCACCAGGGAGGTTTTAATGAGGTAAAAATCCCACATAGCCCGGCGTTGCTTCCATGGCCTTTGGTATCTCTTGAAGGTTCCCCCTCGTGACAAAAAAGAAAGTACACTCCTTTGATTTTTTAAAGATATGTGCTTATTAAAAAAAAATCACTTGCATTGTATGTAAGGAGATAGTGGCATTATGGCGAAATCTGCACGATTAAGAATTATTTTATGAAACTTATACTGTGATGAGACCTGTGCCTAGCAGTAGTATTATGTTCACAGCGATTTGATTTTCCAATAAAATGTATGAAAATGCACAATCCTACTTGTCCTATCCCACAATTGGGGAACTGGAGTTTACTTTGTATTGTAAATTCTATCGCGGATTGCTGGCCATTCTTTTTGTTACTAAAATATTGTTTCTAAAGCCTACCACGGCACAGTTAGGTATCGGGCTTAGATTAACAGTAAGTGTGAATCTGACAACTGGGATTTACGAGTTAACGTTCGCTGTTCGATATAATGTATACTGGTATACTATATAATAGTTACGTCATTGGCGTGTTAGCCAATCTCAGGGGGAAAAGTCAATTAAACGTGTACCAAGGGTGGTCAAAGCGTGAGTAATACAATACGTTTATTTTGTAGACCGGCGTATATCACCCTGCACTTATACTTATTAGGGAGTGACCTAATTAATACGAAAGCTTTCTAATTTGTTCAATGCAATCTACATAGACGTAGGCGACTCCACAAACCTATAGGTTGGGTAAGGTCAGGTTTAAGCGTGTTGGTTTTTTGACGATATTTTCGTCATAGTTATTTGAAGCTAGCTTTTCTGGCTAGCTAGGTTTTCTGACGATATTTTAGACATAGCTATTTAGAGCCATATAAAAGAAAAACAAGATGGTAAATTTAAAATAGAAAAGGAACTAAAATATAAATCGGGATGAAGTGATTACAAACTAGGAATACAAAACCGCTGAGTGTCTTGTCTGAGGTCATGTTCCGACCCGGCAGTAGTAGAAGAAAACATATTGTGACTGAAAATTTCTAAGTGCTTTCTTAGGCCTGTTGTGGGATTTAGAATATAGGCTATTGCCTTAACTAAGTGCGAATTGGCAAATTTTATACATTTACTTTTTTGCTTTTTAAATCGTTTGTCTGGAGTTCGAATCCAGAACTTTAGGCAAGGCACTAAAAGGCAAAGTTGCTAATATTACCTACTACCACACTGCTATGTTATTTATATAATTAATTAATTTGGTACAAAAAGTATTAGCTAAAAATGTGCATACATTTCTTATAAGATTAATAAAGCAAACGAGCTTGCAGTCCACCTGATGCTAAGTGGTCACGGCCAGCCTTGGACGTTTGTAAGCAACTTCATAGACAAATTGAGTTCTATCTAAAGTCAATCTGAAATTACGTTGCTACTCCCGTGGACAAAGATGGTCGCTTCGTATAAAAGTGAGCCGGCAACACCAGCTTTCCACCGAAACACGACAACTGCTTCACGCTAGAAATAGGTGTGACGGTGTATCTCCCCGGTTTTACAATACAACCTAAATGTACATATCTTGTGGTAATTATAATGCAGTTTAATTAGACTAATACAGATGTTATTCCTAATTAAATGATTAATCTTGCTGTCATAGCTACTTTAATCATACTGATTCACTTATCTTTAATAAAGTTTTGTTTACCTTATCTGGCAAACATCAGGGTGCGATTTGATGACAGTAAGATCGCAAGAGCCAGTCCCGTCAAACGAGTTCGGATATCCGGAGTTGACGAAGTAGGTACCATTTTCCGAAGTACTGCTTCCGCATGACGTCATAACTGTTGAGAAGTCATTTTTTTCATTTTTATAAGGGTGTAATGTAAAATAAGTATTATCTTAACCTATTCTAGTCAGACGAGCTCGGATATTCCAAGTTGATGAAATTGGTTCCGATTGTCGAAGTACTGCCTTAAGCATTAATTAGGTGTTGGTGACATACGTGATTATTTCCGAAGTACTGCTTGCATATGGCAATTGTTGTAACGTAATTTTTTTGGGAGAGAACAATGGGGCTTTTCAAAATTAGCCCAGAAGTGTAGTCTTTGATCTTTGATCGTTGAATTGGATTGACATTAGGAAATTAAACAACCTCGGAAGGAGAAGGGAAGGTTGATCGTTATTCGTTAGTAACAATAATGATTAATTAGACTGGTAGTGTTGCTTTCAAATTCGTTCCACACATTAGGTATTATGTACAGCTGTAAGACCTCCCAACGTTTCCTATTCACATATTACCGTGTGATAATTAATCGTACCTACCCAAAATTTTGTTATAGGGACATATGATGTTGGGTCGCGTTATGTAGCCGAGGTAATTACGAGGTAGTTATAACATATTATATCAGTGGGAATGAAAGGGATGAACTCGAATTTGAAAATTAGGTTAAATACTTCAAACTAGATTACTACTAACACTCTATAGTGTAGCGAATTAATAAGTATTGGTTTCGTGCTAAAAATGATAACCATAATGCTACATACATTTAATAACCCCGCGCTTAAAGAACTTTAGTGTCCGATCGAAGGTTGATTTTCGGCCAAAGACGAAGGTTAGTAATCTTAAAGAATTCAGTTAAATAAAAATTAAATTGGCTAAAGAGAATTTTTTAACCATTTTAATTTAAAAGTTTTTTGTTTTTGTTGATAAAGATCTACGTTGATTGGAGCGCCTCTACAGTAGCGACCACCTGAGGGGCGGTCGCTTCCGCGGGAGCTCGCAGGCCTGGTTTAACCTCCGACCACCAGGAGGACGACCGTCGGCTCGTTGGGAAACGACGCAGAAATCCGAACCACCCACTAAACAGTGAGGATGGTAAATATATTTTACACTTGTACACTATATTACAATGTTTTTAATAACATCGTATTATTATGTATAAATGATAAGGATGAGGGAGGTACTCGATCTCCTAGAGAATTTCCCGGGTAAAGAGGGTACCCCTCGAGACACTAACATCCTTGCCCAACCGCCCTTATGTTGACTTAACCGTAGCATACGAGAGACTGGAGGGTAAGACGTCCCCGAATATATAATATATATATTATATATTGATTGGATATAAATAATTTCTAGAGCTAATTAAAATGTCTTTCCTACTTTACTAAAATGATAACAGTTTGAATATTGTAAATTTTATTCACAACTGGTGACGCAAGCCCACAATGGAGTTTTCGCTTACTCTTTTCAATCTTCCCAGGCCCAGTTTGGCCGAAGCCAAAGTTTTGCCGGTCGGACACTAAAAAACTCCCTAACCTTTTCAGAACGGCAAAAAAAAAAATGCAGATTTTAAAAAAGTTTTTTATTATGTATGATTATCGACTAATAAATACTCGGTAAAAAATAGTTAAAAAAATCCCCTTTTTCGTTCCCCCCTACCAAAACCGCACATATGTGCGTTCCCGGTTCAATTAGACTACCGCAAGATCCTGCGTTGCTATAAAATAATATGTAATTCATAAATAAAACTCATTATTTAATAAAATATTTTTTATTTCTCAGTCTAATAATCACAGTCATTTTTATAATTATAATTTGAATGCAACAAACATTTGAATTTACTAATAGCTTGACTCAGTAAGCTTACTGTCATAAATCTTAGGTATTTGTTAACTTACGCAGGTATGCATTTAGAGACATAAACAAAAATACCTTCTAAAATAACGAAAATGTAAACATCTTGTTTAATAACATATATAAAAATCTCCAGAAATATATTAAGTTCCATAATTAATTCTAATCAGTCGTTTCATTAGTACTTAAATTATTCAAAATCAATCATTTGGTATGATATGCCAAAAAGCAGTTCTGATTTCTCAGTAGGCATAGATATACATTGCATTTGATGCAACGAACATTCGTAGAAGACTTGCAGTTTTCTAATCTGCATTTTCTACCTCTCGAAAGATCATCAAAATGAGGTAAATGGTTATGCTTATCATAGCGTTTATCTAAAGAAGGAGCAACAACTGGTCGATATCTCTTCTTTGATGGTCCAGGGATAGATTCCTTATCTTCTATTATAGATTCTTCATCTAACTGATCTTTTACAGAAGCAATTAGAGCGTCGGCCAAATCAATCCTAAACCACAGCAAGTCCTTAGCTTTTTTCCGTTGACTTTCACAGTCATTCTTGTACTGCCTCCATGCATTAGCAGCTGCCAGGTCAATAAAATGAATCAATACCTTAACTGTCCATTTTTTAGTCTTTTGAAAAGTTCGATAATATTCTAATAGTTGATCGAGGATATCAACCCCTCCCATATGTTTATTGTAATTAAGAATTATCTGGGGAGCAGGGACTTGTACGTATTTTTTTTCCTTTTTATCCCACCTAGGCACTGCTGTGGTGTGGTCTCCTCCTGTGCAGTTGGAAGCTACAAGGACAGCTTTATTATCCTTCCATTTTACAAGAGATACATCTTGTGAGGTGAATTGAACGACGTCACCTCGCTTCATCAATGAATCTTTCTTAAGATCTAAATTCTTGTGACCAGGAACTCTGTTGAGCATAATTGTTCCGGTACCATGCAATTGTATCTCGATAAGACGATCTAGGAGAGGAATGGTAGTAAAATATCGATCAAAATATAAACAACTATTTGGCGGTACATTTTGTGCCAAAGCTAAAAT
>MOOZ01000646.1:108624-131421 GCA_002930495.1 Cecropterus lyciades | reverse complement strand
TTCTTCGTCGTTCTTGTATTCTTCGATAAGGTATATTCTTACTACTAAAGTCTTGTAGCTTCGGTTCATTTTCTGTATGGGGTAGTGCTAAAGGAACATCCACATCTATATCTGACTCCGCTTCTTCGACCCTCTGAAGATCTTCGGTATCATCACACAGTAGTCGAGTTCCCACAGTAGGCTCTTCATCTGATTCTAAATCCAAATCTGATAGGCATCCGTCCCCAATCAATTCTTCTACCAACTTCTCATTCAGGGCCAATCCTGAGAAAGAAATAATAAAATTTATATTACTAAAAACTGTACCTCCAAAGTGTGACATAAAACGGTAACGCACGATCATGCGTTCAAATTTCAAAGCCATATTTTACTTTTAAATATTACTTTTTATTATAAAACATGTATTTTAACGAAATAAATGTTAATTATTACATAAATTAAATGTTTATTATAAAAAAAAAATACTTACGTTTACCGTGAGCGTTGACAAACATGGCGGCTGCCTTTTTCAAGATCCAACGCGTCACTGGCGCGTGTTGTATCCCCGCGAATTATTAAAAAGTATATATTAAATTATTAAATAGTATACCTAACGCACGCTGGATCGAGTCCGTTTTGACGCCGTAAAACTAAAATCCGTGATCACTAGAATTTTCTAAATAAGAGTGCACGTTTAGTACAATGCGTGCTGAAAGGGCTAAAATGCGAACGATTTTTTATTATTTCCACAGAATGCATTATAAGGTCCCTTATTTTCTCGCCTTGCGATATATCCCTTAAGTGACCGGGAGAGTATGGAAAATTTACTTATGGAAAGGAAGAAAATATAAAATAAATAGAAATAAAAAAGGACTTGATAAGTAATCTGTTGTTTACACAAAACTACACTACTACAAAAGGATATCAATTATATTTATTGTGTTAAAGTTCAAGAACAATTATTATAAGAAAGGTAACATGGTGACACGAAAGGATTCGACATAAATGTCCTTGACGCACAAGCTTGCTCAATCGATAACGTTATATAGATATACCAAATGCGATTGACCCCTGGATGAAAGAAACTAAATAATAATTTACGCTGCGTCAGACGTCTTGTTCTTTCTATTTTTTACTCTACCTTAGGCTAAACACATATTGGGTACTATCGTTTTAGATAGGATATTTAGTGATTAAGCTGTGGTTAGTTTGTTAATGTCTACTTATACATAAGCTTAAGCCATCCACCTTTTTACCCGACTACGGCGTAGCAAAAGGAGGGTTACGATTTGAAATGTATGTATGTATGTATGTATGTGGGTATGGATGTGGGATTTATCTGTTCCTTCATAACTTCTAAACTAGTTATCATAATTAGACAAATAAGGTGTCGTTAGAAGCCTCTTCATTGTGCGCTGGTTATAGATTGTATGACGTTACGTTAAATTGACTACAGCGCTCTCTAGGGGACTTATAGTTAAGAATTAAAAAAAAATGTGTGGGGTATCAAATGAAAGAGCTTTCTTAGTACATTTAAATATGTAAATATAGCTTTTGCTCACGGCGTAGTAACAATAACAACATAGGCTGGGAATACCTCCATGTGGAGTAGGCGATAACAGTAACACTTACTCGCTAAAACTCCCATATAATAAAATCTGTCATGCGCGTATTTTGTGTGATTGATTTAAGTTTTACTAATTAGTTAAATATAGTACAATAAGAAACAATAAAACTTTAACTGCTATATTAGATCTGCTCTGCACAATTAGTATACCTAACATGAATGCAGATAACTCCAAAATAAGTTAAATAAAAAGAAAGATTAAAACTATAACCCGACTACTAAAACACGCTCTAAAAAGTACGAAACAAGAAGAAAGCCGTGGTCGAATGCAACTTACTGTAGCAAAAGCAGATTCATTATAATAATAAAATAAAATCAAAGTGGCATACGATCACGTCTATCCTTTAAACAAATCTCTATCAGTATGCCATATAAAAATACGTTAAAATATAATACATGTAAATACACAAGTTGTTTATTTATTACCTGGTATATTTTTAATAGTTTGTACATTATAATTTCAGCGGAGAACATTTTCTTGTTTCGAACTTTTTAGAGCGTGTTCTAGTAGTCGGGTTTTAGTTTTTAAACTTTCTTTTTATTTCTAGGTGGTAGAACCAGTTGAGTTCGACCAGGGATGTACCCCTGCCACGTCTTTTTCTAACTATGTATGTAAACTTACAAATGCAACAAAGTCCGAATCCGTTAGCGCAGTAGCCGTTGGCGGAGCCCCCGCGAGAGGAGCACTCCCGTGACGTCATGCATGTGCCGTTATCTCCAGACGCTCCCGCGCACCCTCCGTTCGGGAATGTTACAACCGTGAATAGGGATAAAACTGCAAATTAATAAACGTATTTTAAGGGAAGCTTGTTTAGAAGTTACAAAATCTCATATAGGGCAGACCCAAGATTTTGTAACAATTAGATGGCGCTGTAACCCATCCTGAATCACGCTAACGATTTTAATACGTAGCTTGTATAAGACCTCAAATGTTGTATATGCGAAATAATTATTATAAATTTTCACTACTGCCATGTCTGAAATGCACACACATTTATGTTTCTTTTTTATGCTATGTGCATGCAGTCCACCTGAGGTTAAATGGTCACTACAAGCATCCACACCTTTCCAAAGAAAAGCATGAACTGAAAGGTGAGACATAGATGTGACGGTGAAACCTCCCCGCTCACCGTAGTTAATGAAGTAGATATAAGCATAAAATGACGTTGAATTTTGACGACCCGCGTGGCGGAGCGGTCACCATACCGGTCTGACGCGCAGTGGGTCCCGGGTTCAATCCCCGGTCAGACAGAATCTGAACGATGAGTTTAGGTTTCTGTTCTGGGTCTGGGTGTATGTGTATTCGTCTTTGTGTGTCCATGGCACCCACGATACAGGAGAAAATCCTAGTGTGGGGCTATGAGTGTAGAAAGCGTATAAAAAAAAAGAAAAAAAAAAAGAAAAAAAAGATAATTTCTTACGAGTTCATTTAAACTATAGCATTATTAGTTATAAATGATATTGCATAGGATGGAAAAAAACATTAATGGCAAGAAGTTCGACTTCCTATTGTAGAAGTTTTTGATTTTCAACACAGAAACTTATTCGTGATTTGATCGAAATGTTTTAATATATGACAATTTGCATGGGTGAACTTAATGTTAACTTTAAATTACAGACTTCGATTTACCGAAATATATTGTACCTATTGATATCCATTAGGTCCAGTTGAGATTTATCTATAAATCCAGGCTTAACCTGGGCCGCTTAGGAAGTACGAGTGATGTATTTTAGTTTATCTCGATCTTTAGTAGAAAATCCCAACAAAAAGGCAAAACGTTTTAAACATTTCTGATTTAGAATGCTTTCAAGAATATACCTACATTTGCAATCGCATGGCGTTTGGATAGAAGCCTGACCCTTATGCGTGTATAATATATATCGCATATCGCATATGGCTATTATATCTTGATCAAAAATCATCAAATACTTAATAATTAATACAATACTTCATAGAATACAATAATATTTTTCTATAATTATTTAATGTCAAAGTGTTGCGTATATTGCTAAACAAGCCTTTGGTTTAGTCAAATGTAAGTTAGCTTTATTATCCAAGTAAAAAAAAAATATAGTAAACAAGCAAACATATGCAAAGAAGAACACAAGCCCGCTGAGTTTCTTGCCAGATATTTTCAGTTAAGGTTTCGATCCGTTGGTAGTATAAGAAAAAATATTCTAACTGACAATTTGGAAGTGCCTCCGTAGGCCTATGCTAAATAAAGACATTTCATTTATTTACATTTCATGTTAAATAGTATATTTAATTTACATGATATTTTTTGTTAATATCAGACGTTACGGATAGGATTAATATTGTAATAGAAATAACCAGGGCAACCAAAATTAACTAATAAATTTAATAAAATTATCGCAATAGCTTCGAGTTAATATATTAGAGTAATAAAATTTGCAGAATATAATTACTTACACCTACTTTCCTTTTGGGCAGGCGGCCAAAATCGGGATTCTGGTTTTTGAATGTCTTGATGCGCTTTTTTGAAATTAGCATAATTTCTGTTCCATTTTGGAAATGATACACTGCCCAATGCCCCTCTTCCGCCCAAAACATTTGTAGAAGGATAAATGTCGTTAGGTTCACAAAAATTAAGTAGAGATGCAGAAACTACTATATATATGAACATGATATAATTTTGTTTATAATATATACGTTGTAACCTATGCAGTGAAAGTGAGGATAAAATATTTATTTTAGTATGTATATATAATTTTTCGACGGGAAGGGGAACAATGACCATTGTTGCCCTTCCTACAATTTCTCCTATTATTAAACAGAGGTGACAATACCCACTTTGGTGATAATTTCTTTGGTTTTGTGCTAGTTTCGCACGCGTGCGTAGTCAACTGCTCGGAACGTGATCACAACTTATACAAAACATTACAGTATAACACATGGACAATTGTTCACGAGTTTCAAAGTATGCATTAGTTGTAAATCCGATAAAATTTATAGGACAAATTGCGCTGTTGTCCGACAATTTTCAATAAACCGCACATGTATTGCCTTCGAATGTATTTTTCTTCGTATATTGGCATTTTATTGGTATCCAAGAGGCCAAGGATGAACATACTTTGAATGTAAAGTCTTAAGGCTGTATTTTAATATCGGTGTCCAATTTTAAAATTCCTGCGTACTCTACTCAATAGTTAAATATTAAATGTATTTACGCCAGCGTTTCCTAAACTTTGTGATTCCCTGGTCAGTTAATTGTCATGTTTTCTCATTGTGACTTACCAAAAGTGTATTAACCCTCCTAGTACATGTATCAAACAAAGGTATACAAAGAGTCAATAGATCCCAGTGCTTTATTTATTGCCTTGTCCAGTCGCGACCCATCATTGCGGAAGCGCTGGTTTACAGTATTAATACTTTTTACGTTTGAGAATACCTCAATTAAGCTATGCTATGTTAATATGGCGAAAAACGTCGTGTAAATCTACGCTGAAGAGATATTTTAACGAGCTTTTCCGTGCGGCGTTTGCTGACGTGAACGGCTAGACGCGGTTTAATAATTTATTATAAATTAAGCAAAAGCCTTCTTATTTATGGCTTTTTGCTTCAACCTTTAGCCAGACATCTAAATGAATAATTTGGATGTCGATTCTTTTACTGGCTGATACACATATAGATATAGATGTAGATATATAATAATAATAATAATTCTTTATTCAGTCAATTGTTGGGTCACATTCGTTTGGATTACATAACATTAAAAGGGCCAAAAATTGAATATGCCTTTTAATGCTTCCAAATGTATGGCAAACATATTCGCAATTAACGATTTTATTAAAGTCTTTGAAGCTATAATACAATACTAAGTAGATTGGTTTTAATTGGTTTATATAATCAAATCGTCATTTGAGTATTCGTCATAAGTGTAATAACATTTTTCTATTAATATATTTTTTTATTTATTTCAATTGGCGATATAATTTATTATATAATTTTATGGCCATACAGAGTGCGCCTTTAGTCACTACAGTTAGTTTTTTGCTCGGTGGGTATGCTAATTTTTGTTCGCGCCGCGTATTGTCCCTGTAATCACTTGAATCAAATAAACAGCGTTGCTTCCTTACAAACATGACCATTTCTAATATATATGCATATATACATGGGAACGTAAGCATTTTTAATTTTCTAAACCATGGCCGGCAAATAGTACGTAAATTAATGTTTACTATCGCACGAATACATTTCTTTTGGCAAATTAATAAATCATTCGCATTAGTGGCATTTCCCCAGATAATAATTCGATACACTAGCCACGCGTAGGAATATGCATAGTACGCTGATATGTGTGTCCAAACTTATACCTAATAAATTAAATTTGTCAACTATTTCAATGACATTGTTATTGTAATTAAAATTAAAAATCATAGCTCTTTTTTTAAATGGATAGAATTGCATTATTTTTGTCTTATCATAGTTAATTATTAAATTGTGATTTTTCGACCCGACTGGTTGAAAATTATATGCTGTGAAATATATTATTAAGCTGCTCGGTCAGTTTAATTTCGTCTTTTGTTTTAAATATTATAGAAATGTCATCAGCAAATAAAATTGTATTATAACTAAAGTGTATCGGTAGGTCATTGAGGTAAATTAAAAACAGTATACATCCGAGTACACTACCTTGCGGAATTGAATTACAGGATATTTTTTCTTTGGACTGAAATTGTTCGATAGTTTTGGTATCTTATGCACATACATATACATAAGCTGTTATATGTTACATTGTAGAAAAATCTTAAACGTGGTGTTGTCGTCCGTACTTCACATTCTTATAATAATGTATCAAATAATTAGTCTCTCAGTTGACTTGTAATAGGAGAGGGTATGTGAGGTGGGGATGGCAACATGGCGACGCTGGAGTTCGGAAAGAGCGACACTCGGTTCGGAGACTTCAACAAGTGCACACGTTTAGCATAGTGATAGTTATGATTATACTGTCCGTTATTATTAAGTACAAATTACGTATAAATTATAATACTGTTCTTCTTGTATCTCTATTGTGAATGTACATCTACCCGCCATCGAAGTTTCCTTTATAGTGGTTTAGTTCTTTTGCTAAATATTTAATGAAAAACGTAATTTTAGCCAATTTTGTAAACATGGATAAACGTGAGGTTACAACTACTAAAGCTTAAACCAATTAAATGTCAGTAGATCCGGCTGCCCTCAATATTCATTCTAATTAAGGTGTACTCATCAATTTATTGACTTCAGCTGTGTGCGTTTAACTAGAAGGTACTTCACAGCGACGTAAGTTACGTCGCTGTGAAGTTGTCGATGAAATGTTGTTTCCATTTTTAAGCGACTTCCAAAAAGAAGGAGGTTCTCAATTCGGCTGTATTTTTTTTAATGTTTGATACATCGAAAATTGTGGATGTGCCGATTTTGACATATATTTTTTTTATTTGAAAGCTGGTGCTTCCCGTTGGGTTCCATTTTCATTTGGTTCAGTTTTGACAAGGGCATCCATGAGAAAAACGTATGAGTCTTGAATTTGCAATATATATGTTGGCGACAAATGGACGAATAACTCAGCTTCTACTGATCCGATTGTCATAAAACTTAAAATGAACATTATGTATCTAGGATGACAAAATTCAATGAAAAATATGACCTTCTACTTCTATGGTGCTTACGAATATATAATAAGATTACTGAGCAGAGACATACTATAAAATATTTGACCTTCAACTCCTCAACTTTGATGATGCCGGGGTACTTCGAACCTAGACCATAGAAGTAGGCCATTTGGTGATTATGTGTATTCAGTAAGATTACTATGTTGTGTTATAATATGAAAATTTTGACCTTCAACTCCTCAAACCCGATAATGCAGAGTATTGCAAGCCTAAGTGATAAGAGATAGCAATTTGGTGCTTACGGATATGTAATGAAATTGATAAGCAGAGACTATGATGAAAAAATTGATTTTCAAGTCTTCAATCCTGATGATGCAGAGGTACTGCAGACCTAAACCATAAATGTTGGCCATTTGGTGCTTACGGATATACAATAAAATTGCTAAACAGACGTCTCATGACGTCAAATTGAACCTTTAGCTCTTCAACTCTGATGATGCAGGAGTACTTCGAACCTAGACCATAAAAGTTGGCCATTTGGTGCTTACGTGTATGCAGTAATATTACTATGCAGAGATATAAGATGAACATTTTGACCTTCAACTCCTCGAACCTGATGATGCAGGGTACTGCAATCCTAATTTATAGCTTAGGATTAGGTTGAGCTGTAGGGATTTATATTGGATGCATTAGGTTAGGTTGGAACATAATAGAAAACATAAATTTAAGCGAGCTGGGCGCGGTAGCGCCCTGCGTGCGGGTGCGTGACTTTATTTTCCTCCATATAATTTACAAGTTTTATCATGGCTTACGACTAAATTTTACATTTATGCTGGAAGTTGAGTTTACGTTTGTATTTATATTTCAATTTATGCTTTCGTGTAAATTTATATTTACGAAGCAAAATTAGTGATATTATGTGAAGAGAAATATAATTTTTATTAACAAAAAATATAAACCGACTTCTATACCACAAAATAGTAAAAAAATAATTTAAATATTTGTTGGTTTCATACATACACAGTACATAGTTCTGAAGTCGGCGCTCATATACTTGTAGGACATATGTACATTCGTCTGACAAGCAGTGGTTCCTGGGTTCGATCCCCGGCCAAACAGATATCTGAATGATGAGTTCAGAAAGAAAGCGTTTCTTTATTAATAATTTTATTAAAATCACATTTTCATAGTAAACACTAATCAATCATAAATACTGGTCTGTCAGCCAGGTATTTTAGCCACTGGATTATCAAAAACATATAAATAAAATTAGGTACACATATGCTATTGAATTTAAATATTAAAAATTAACACATTTATCTTAACTCTCTTGATAATGCTTTAAAAATATTGAATAACTGATGACAGCACTTCTCAGTAATTCTTTGAGAAGCTGGTTAGTAAATACTGATAGTTTTTTAGGTTAGTCGAATTTTAAAGTGAAATAAAATGATTCACATACTTACGTTGCAAATGAAATAAAATCGGCTAGGTGCGAGTCGAACTCGCGCACGAAGGATTCTGTACCATTATCTATAAATGACTCTTTTTTATCTTTTATAATAAAAAAAAATCTAATAGAAATTTTATTCGTATATGCTGTAACGGTTACTTTTCTTACAAGAAAACGTAATATGAATTTGATTTCAATTTACCAATGAATAATTTGGTACAATCTGCCATGTTGTGGTGAAAGATCCCACTACAAGGAATTCTTGATAAGTTGAATAAGCGCCATCTTTTACTCCGATGTTGAATTACTTTGAATGTACATTTGGTACATAGTGCCATCAAAAAACGTAATGAGCGCCATCTAACACTTACAACAAAATCACGCTTGTTATATGGAAGCCTCCTCTTAAATAGTACCTGGATGACCGAGCTTTGCTCTGTATTTTTTTTTGGTAAATTATGTTTTTTTTTTTATATTATTTAGATACAAATTACATACTGATGGAATGTGAATAATAATTTTCGATTTAACCGACAAAGTAATAAAAGAATATGAACTGGTAATTTTAATAAAAAAAACAATAGTAATAATAATTATAATATTAAAATAAAAAACAGACTGGTGGATTCAAACTGGGGTCTCCTAGTTGGAGACCGCCCGATTTTCCACCTCTGCTCCCTTAAAATTATAAATGATGGCGAAATTTACCTATTTTAAGGTTATTGTAGCAGTTTTTCATCGCCTGAAAACACGAATAAAGCGACGTTTTCTAAAAGTTAAAGCTTGCTATTTTGATTTATCTCCCCCGAAACACCTTTATACGAATTTTCGTTAAAATCAAGCAATAACAGTCACGTTTCTTGAGAGCGCCCCTTAAATATTTATTCTATTCTATTTTTAATTAAATATGTGTGGAGTGTCCATCAGTCCCCACTTCAGAAGAAGAAAACAACAGTTGTGTAAATAGTAATCTCGTCAAATATTTGAACTCTTTATTTTATTTAGTAATTTCCTCTACCCTTGCTCGTAAATGCCTTAAAGGGATGAAACCGCAGTCATAGCTAGTACCATATAAACTGGGGCAAATACAAAAACGGAGATGGCATTGGTATCGGAAACGCAAACTAACTAGAAGGAAACGAGGCAAGCCGGGAACCAGGGAAATGTGAATAGCGCGGTGGAAACTAGGACGGAAATGGAAATTGACATGTACACGTATTTAGAACTCGAACGTTCCAATGTTTGATAGGAATTCCACTACCGCAACGCGATGGAAAAATTAATTAAGGCCTAGCGCGTATACACAGTTGTGAGTTGAATAACTATTTAGTTGTTCGTTCAGCTATATCGTCATTTGCGTAAATAATAACACAACACAAAAACGCTAATTTTACGGGAGAGCCAGGTAAAAAGTAAACATTTTGTTTTTATCTTTTTGTTTTCTATGACTTCGACTTAAACATACATGTTAGCATCTGTATAATTTAACAGAGATGCTTAATTATCCAGAGTCATTACTACAAGTTAGTTATTTAAAAAAGTCACAGGTACTTTTCTTCTTGTAAGTCAGATTGTTTATATATACAGTGAGATATCCAGATCCAGTTGTTACTCTCCAAATGATACTATGTAGATACTTAGCTAATCCACTTAAGTAAGAATTATTATTCCATATTCGCACTAAGTCGAACTACGGCGCAGTCTGCTTAGTTTTGTTCGATGCTGAATAGTACCGAAATATATAACAGATGGCGCTAAAATAAATACGGCAATCAGGTTTACGGGCGACTATAGTTTGACTGTTTCACATCAAACTATAACAATGTATAAGTAAAATAAAAACGTCTGCTTACCATTTTCATTTAGTTATACGTACGTTTAAGACGTGAAAAATGGAACGAAGATTGATTGTTAGAACGATATAAGGAATTGCGGATCATCCCACTGGCTATAAAGGATTTCAAGGCACACTTTCCATATCACGTACAAAGCATTCTTAAGGTAACAAAGTTCTAACTTGTACTGTAATTTGTTTTATTGTTTTATTTACGTAATATGTATAAAAATTAAAAAATAATTATAATGCTCGGTACGTGTATTTCTATGTCGTGTTTGTGTATATTGCTGACTACGTTCGTGTGTGTGGTGCATGCGTGCGTGCGTGTTTGTGTGTGAATGCGTGCTTGACTTACTTTTATTAATGTATTTGTGATTTTAGTTTCTTTGAGTGCATGTTATAATATATGTTAATATTATGTTTATTCGATTTTATTGAGAGTGTATTTTTTTAACTTCCACTTGACTTGCTGAATATCATCCAGCTTTATGCCTTCCCGATATGATTTTCAGGCGGTGTCACCTAACCGATCCACCTTATTGCTTTCACTAGTTTTACATTTTAAAGCGTGGCGACAATTTAGCGTGGCGATTGTTGTCTTTATAAAATTTTTCAAAGATAAAGTATGTATCGTAAAAAAAAATTTGAAAAATAACTGAATAATCTGATTCTATTTCAAAATTTCTAGTCGCCTCTATGTATTGGGTATACCTACCAATAATGTATAGACTAACATAAAACACGAAAAGGGTTTTCATAACTTTTATTTGACAAAACTACATACATTGCTATTGGACATTGATATAGATATTCTAATTAAGGAAATAACAGGCGAACTTACAGTTCAAGTAGACATATAAAGTTACATTTATAAACCGTTCACTCGAAAAATACAAACATTTACAAAGGCACACGCATACTGGAGAAAAGACTCATCCCTACAAGCTCCAAAATTAATCCCTACTAATATTATAAATGTGAAAGTAAGTTTGTTTGTTACGCTTTCACCCCAAAACTACTCAACCGATGATCATGAAATATTATTAAAGGTATTAGAAAAAGGAGGATTAAAAAAACATAGGAGACTTTTTATTAATATATTTAAGAAATATTTTGGCAGACATGATTGTTTGTCAAACATTTCAAAAATGCGAGTGAAGCCCCAGATAAAAGCTAGTATATTCATATTTTTAACGGGAGCCTATTTTTTTCAAGTAATGTTTGTCATCCGTGGCAGAATGTGTGTTTCATTTAATAAATGTTGTAATTGGAGTGATTTTTAGTTATTTACAGTCTACTTCACCGTGTATTTACGGTCTAATACTAAGTATTCTTCTGAGTTTAATTTCTTTTAATTTATATTCTTAGGTATAATATACTGTTCGTATTACATAAAGATCCGTATGCAGTACGACAACCCTCTGGTACTACCCTACCTACCACTGTAGCAACGTTATTACGTTGCTACAGTGTTACTCCAAAAGTATAGTTAGCAAGCGCCCTTAATTTTATATTTTGTGCACTTTAAACGATGCAGCCCACTCATAACTATATGATATAAGAGGTATAAACATCTTAATGCCGATTAGCTGCAGTAAATTCGAATACTCCAAACAATTTTGGAGCATGTAGATTAAGCTTACAACTTAAATTAATTAGGGCGGTCTCAAATTAACTAAATATGACTACTTACAGCTTCGGTTATCAGGTATAATTAAAAATAAACTAATATAAAATTAACGGTTATTAGCATTTACGTCCTCCACCCAAATATATGAATACAACAAATATATTAAAGGTAGGTGAAAATATTTAACACAAATAATAATGGATGTCAGTACCTAGTGCTAAGCTGCATCCTATTTATAATACGTACTTTAATATGTCACAATTGTATCAAACATCTATCTACGATATACTTAATATATAAAACTTTTAGTTGGCCGTCGCTTAAAGACATTTGCAACACCAGTCGAATCGCCAATGCATCGCTTCCTGTAAAATAGAACTCTTCTTACGCATTATTTGACCTCTTTCATATTTAATATAATTTTAATGTAATTAAATATATATTATAGGTACATACATTTCGTAGTACACCTATTTTTACACAGGTAATTTGTGTAATATGATGACAGAGACTATTTTTAATGACACCTAACTACATCAGTGGGGGTTCTGTAGAATTCTGTATTATTATAATTTACAGTTAAATCCCTTTATCCAAAATCGGATAAAGGGATTTAACTGTAAATTTAAGGACTTGGATTAAGTGCCTATTCACATCTAATCACATCACAATAGAGGTGCAAAGTGGTCGTGATTAGGTGTGAATGGGTTCTAAGGACTCGCATACACAATAATTTATACAAAATGTATGGAACTTTGCATGAAAAAAGATACATTTGCAATGCGATGTGGCCTATTCTAATACTTATTTACTTATGCCTAAATCTGACTTCGATCAACGAAATTGCACCATAAATTATATCATATATTGTATTTTATCAGTAACTTATATGCTAATAGAAAAAATGAAGATTAGATGGATCGTCGTCAAACCAATATTGACTCACCGGGTACAGACCTCCTCTCAAAGTGACAGGAGTTTAGATCGATTTCCAATACGGTGGTCGAGTCGATGGAGTAGGTATCGAAACTTAGGTCACCACCACCAGGACATCATTGCTTTTCCAAGATGGGTACTTATACAGTAATTCATAACAAATTCGACAGTGACAGTTTTACTTAAAGCCGACACCACACGGGACGGCATTTATATCAATACGAAGATCACTTGATATTAATATACATATGTATATATGAATGACATATGTAATATCTGGTTTGAGTTTCATAATCTATTAATAAGCGATGCGGTTTGATTCGATTAAACGATTTATTTAGACAAATCCTTGTGACGTTCTAAACAATATTATCTTATAATAATAACACGTTGATAATTATAACATAATAACACAATTATAACAGGAAATCAAACAAAAACATACTACCTAGAATTGAATCATGATTTAACACATTTCGTTTTTATTTATCTACATTCTCAAAATATTTCTTATAACCATAAAAATAAAATTACGAAGTATTTACATCAATTATTTCATTGTTAAGATAGTCGAGATATATGTCATGTCTGAACGTTTTAGGATTATAAATAATCTATCCATCCAGTATCCGGAAGAACTGCTTCTTCACTTCACTTCCCGGTTATTACATATCTACCTAAAATCACTCAATAAACCAATGATTATGTAAATAAATCGACAAAATTATAAGCGCGTACAACATAAGTTTTAATCATTTCATGTGCGAAAATCAGTGATTTACATTTTCAAATATATTATTTGCTCTAAATATTAAAATATAATATATCTAAAGGTTTTAAAATACATTTATAATTCATAGTTTTAATAATATTGTATGCTATTATTTACTTAATGACTGAATCTGAGAGAATAAAGAAAATTCTTCGCTTTTTGTATTTTAATATGGGTAATAGTAATATTCAGTTTGGGACGATGATATTTTCCATGAATATGGTCAACCGCCCTTGCTGAAAGAGGAAGCTGAACGTAACTTCTTGCGACTCCTCGGGGAAGACCAACGGGGAATCAGGCGAGACTCGTTAGCGGATACCCCTTCATCCACGTCGTCCGCTTCGGTCTTGATTTCCATTTTCTGCAAATATAGAAACAACTAATCAAAATAAGAAAATAATTGAAATAAATACATGCAAACATTTATTTTAACAAAGTGCAAGAAAAGGGAACAGTAGATGTACGTTATCACGTACGTACTATAATTGATTTTTAGTTAGTTAATAAATTCTTAAATACTTTATAAACGAATTTTATAAAAACAACAATTATTACTATAACGGTCATTAAAACTAATGATATAACTAATTTTAAAATTCAAAACTTGTAAAACTTAAATAGTGTAAATTAAATTAAAGTTTTTTTTTCTGGATATCTACGTCTAAGTAGGTAAGTGGTCACAGTCGGCCATAGATATCTATCTGTATGAAAACATCACATAGTACAGACATTTTGCCACGTTCCAATGTAACGTTTGACTAACTTGACACTAGAAATACGTGTGACAGTGGCTCATCGCCAGTCAATCCATACCGGTTATATCACCTTGAAACTACCATTTTGTCATACCTGTACGATAAGTCTGATCAGAGTGTACTGTTGCTCCATAAGGTTAGACACGTCACGAAGGCGGCGTTTCTGCTTTTCAAGTTCAGCCGCGATGTAGTCTTCACTGCTTTCTAGGACCAGGTCAAGGCCAGCTGAAACAATTCAATCTCTCAAAGGAGAGTCCAGTTAAATTACACTAATAAGCAAGCATTTTAGCGGTATATAAATAGTAATTCCATTAGAGTTTAGTATATTTGAAAGCTAGATAGCTGTTTCGTGGTATACCATAGATGCGTTGCTATATCTGAGAAATTAGGTTGGAATGCCTCCTACAAGTATTTCTCCCTTATTACACCCTTTAAAACAGGATGCAGCAGTGGTTAACATTACTGTTATAAGACAGAAATAGATGTGGCGGTGGTGCTCCCAGGGAAATAAAAGGACTAAGTGTTCTTTGACATTAAATCTAGCTACGCCGCTTCTACTATATATAATAAACGATAATTCTCAGCAGTATTAGAAATATTTATATACAAACCATCATCGCTAAATGGATTGCAAAACCACTTGCGCAACATCAGGTCCAGAAAGCCAAGTTTGCATTTCTTGTTATTCGGGTATTCGATCAGCTCGTTCTTGTCAATATTTTCCAAGAGGAATGTAGGCAATTTTCGTTCCAGTTCAGTGTGTAGAACAACCTGAAATTTATGGATGCAATCAAATTTTTTTCATTACTTTGTACTACAATCAATATTATTTAATGTACTCTGGAGATTGACGTAAGATGGAGATGCAAAACTATTAAAAAAATAAAAAAAAACGCTTTCTACACTCATAACCTTACAGTAGGATTTTCTCCTGTGTCGTGGGTGCCATGGACACACAAAGACGAATTCACAAACACCCAGACCCAGAACAGAAATCTAAACTCAACATTCACATTTCTGGCTGGCTGGGGATCGAACCCGGGACCCAATGCGTCAGACCGGTATGGTGACCGCTCCACTACGCGGGTAAACTATTACTATTTTAGAATTGGTGTATTTAATATCTTTAGAATAGTAATTGGTGTAATTATGTCACTTACTTGCATGGCCAAGCGTTTCAGTTGCGCATTTCGCCTGACACTCTCGATGTCTCCAACAGCCAAACCAATCAGGAGGTTCATCAGAAGGATTGGCATGAATACCATGAAGAGCAACAGTACAACGAACGTGGTGATAGGGAATGGCAAAGTCGTATCTGTTTCCGATTTATAATATGGTTGCACGTAGGTCCCAACGAAGTCTAGTTCCCCTAGCATCATGGCGAATGTTCTCATCAACGACATGGGGATACTGCTGAAAGACAAATGATGGCCCTGCGAAGCAAGATAATTAATTATGACATTTGTTTTGTGTAGAACATCTGAAATCGTGGCCCAGCGGAATATTTGCGAGTAGGTTATCCATAATAATTCGCAGAGGTAATAATAGTTTATATCATCACAAAACATATGTAATTCTGTTGAAAACATCGGTTTTAATCGCATACACGCTTAGCTTTTTAATAAGTAATATGCAAGCGCTACAATTACAGTATAAATTATGCATCTAAGGAAGATTTGAAATTAAATTAAGTTTATCTTTTAAGTAAATTTGGGAAGTTGTGGGGATGTGGGTAGATATTTTCACTTTGACACAATTAACGTAGATTAACATCAAGAACAACTATTTACATGCAATGCTAATAAATTCGCCCTTAGAGCAAAAATGATAATTTACTTCAAATTTATGATGAGGTTGTTTAAGTAATATCCTTTCAACCAATGCACCCACTTTGGACAGTAGAATGTAAAATGCCAAGCCGAACGCGATAATCAGAATGGAGAACACCATCAACACTTTGATGAGTGTCTGTAGGATCTCAAGGAACATCACTACGTAGATGCCGACTTGATCGAATCGTTGCAGAAGCAGAAGCAATTCAAACCAACTCAGGAATACTGTTATGGCAGCCGATGATAACTGTAGATAAAATTATAAAACATTAGAATTAATTTAGATATGTCCTAAATTAATGGCCGCGTGAAAATTACTTCTTTGGCGGAAAACGATTTACCATATTTTTACACAAATTTTGTTAGATATGTATGAAAAGCTGTATAACTTAAAGAGATTCAAATTTACTTTATTATTCTTGTTGCTTTTTTAATAAAGGAATATTTATATATATATATATTTTGCTTCAAAAGAAGAAGCGCTACAAGAATTTAATAATAATGTATTTGCCGTTACTGTAAAAAAATATTAATTTAATTCAGAGTGTATGAAATGATCCTTTAAATTCAATCAAAGAAGAAAAGTAAGTACTACTCACCTGTATATCATAATTCGCGTCAATTACTGAGGGAAGAACCATCAAAGTAGAGCAAACGTAAAGTGTCCAAGCAACTAAGTTGGATGGATCGAAAATATAATGCCATTTTTGTTGTCGCAAGTTGTATGCCTCGCGGATCATGCACATTGAATTGTAGACAAGGATCGTCATTGTACTTGTATACATGGCCACAATTTTTTGGAATTCTAAAAAGAGAAATATGAAATCTTGGTTAGTAAAACTTCAAGGAAAATATCACAGAATATTATTATTATTATATTGTAAAATAATAACTGACATAATCTTGAAGTTTCTTCATAACAATACAGTAGACGTGGTAGTATAAGATTGTTTGGTAGTACACTGAACTCTACTGCTCTATACTGTTTACTCTGGTTTAAATATAGCAAACCTTAAAGAAGATATTTACATAAAGCATTCATTCGTTCAAAAAAATGTTTACCTTCCGTAGAATTCGTGATAGTCCCATTTAAAACAACAAAAGCCTTTTCGTCGTCATTGGTTGAAAAATTTAAAACAGAATATGGTACATCATTACCAGTTTTTACTTTTGTGATGGTCATAAGTAGATATGAGTACATAGTCACAAACAGCAGAAATACGCTGTAAAGAAGTAAGTTCGTCAAGTGGAAATATTTCCCGTAAGAATTCCACTTCATCTGTAAATACTTCTGGCTTAGTGGATGGGCTAGTAACTCAACTCTCCCATGAGCGACCATAGCCTGAAAAGTTTCCATTGCATTTAATTAAAGAAACAAATGAGTCATATGTGTTATTATGCCATTTATTATATTTACATGTTAATAATACAAGCTGATATTAGTCCAATAACCACACAAAGTGCTTGTATCAAACGTGTATCGCAAGCTCTGCCGTGGACAGGTGTATGTTACGCAGGTTGTGTTTATTATATTTGATCAATGAGATCAATAAAATATTACTAACAAAAGGCTAAACTGATCGCAAGAATAATAATAATAAACTTTCACTTTATGGTGTACCTTTTAATACTTGCGTTAATTGTTATATATTGTTTGGAATGAAGTTTCATAATTTGGCTTGCTGTCTTGCTTGCTTGAAACGGTAGATATCGTCTTACATCGACTTTCTCTGTTTCTTTCTCTACAAATTTGAGTTCGTGTGCATGTGATATACAAAACATATCGTGCATATAAGTCTTTGTATTTTGTTTGATGTATTTACACTGTTTAGTATTTTTAGAAACGTCTTTAGTGACATCTTTCGTTCCTTCGACCACACAAGAATTTAGTATTTTAATTATAATATTTAAATTGATCTCATTGAAAATCAACAATGTACATGGAAATACAAGCGAAGCGTCATTGTGATACAGTGATGACACTTCACTCACGTTGATAACATTCAACGGTTCTGGTCGAAACTTTGGGTCGTTCTGCGCCTGTCTCAGCGCTTCTATTTCAAGCTTGGAGTGTTGGTAGAACTTGAAAGAGTACTTAATCTGTGATGAAGTGAAAATATAGAAATTAAAAATGATACATAAATCACCAAATTAACTTACGTTAAGGGCTGGCAAAGGAATTTGTGGCGTTTTTGAATTCGTACCATCATCGTCCAAAGGCTGTGGGACTAACGCCTCGAAGCTGTACTTGATCTAAATTTTACAAATGGATTAATATTTTTTCAAAAATGTCAACATGAAATAAGGTGAAACATAATATTATATGCGTAATTATATCTTTTAAAATGTTATTATTACACTTAGGTATAATATGTTTTGGCTTTAATTCACGATATAAATCAGTTTGGCTTATTCTTCATCAATTAGATTATCTGGCATGAAAGACTCAAGAGATATTTTCTGCAATTATTGAGAAGTTTAATTCAGTTTGTTTAAAGTTTGTTTGTTGTTTGTAAAAATTAAGCGTTTATAATTTTTACACTCAGTAAAGAAGTTTAGACACTATACAAATTACATTAAATTAAGACCTTATCACGCGACAGTAAGAACCTAATTTAATTTTGAATTAAATTGATTAAGAAATGAAAATATATATTGTATTAATCATGTTTGTTAAAGTTTAAAATATTTCACTGTAATAAAATTTACGCTTAAATCAAGGAAATGTATTATTATAAGTAAATAGATAAGGCACATCTTTTTGTTTTTTTTCTCTTCTCCTGTATTGGAGACATAGACGCATCAGGAGAGGAGAAAAAAACAGTAGCTGTAACTTACATAAAAGCTCTTAGAATCCTTCTTGCAGTTTGCTTTGGTGATGCATTTGTCCTGCACTGCTTCGAAAACTCGAGGCATGTTGGCTATTAGAGCTAGTGTCACACACGGATGACGATCAGACCGCAGAGCCATCACTTCTTTGGCCCTGGAATTATAATTTCATGTTTTTACCAGATGAAGTTTAATACGGTAATGACACTTAACACAAGTGTCATGACCATAATATAATAACAAGGCTAATGAGTTTTCTTTTACAATAGATGCTGTAGTAGGCATTTATAACAACAAATCCAAGAAACTGGGAGCAATGTCTTCCTGCGAAGTTATTTATCTGCAGTCACTAATTAATATAAGATACATATATGTAAGATTAATCTTTTTGGAGAGACGTATTGGCCGCATATGATGATATTTTATGAAAGGTTTTAAAACCATTTCAAAAACCGATTTCCATCCATCCCATATTTTTTTTTTTCATTTTTTTTTCCAGTACTAAATGATAGGATGCTCCTGATTTTTCGCTACTTCAAATATTTCCCTAGTTTTAACTTATTGACCAGCTTGTGTTCTTGTGTTGTAATATACTGATCATGTACAGGACTACATTTTTTTTTCTCGACAAGATTCCAAGTTCTAGCCGCATTCCAAATTATCGTTATGTATTCCATAATTGTCAAAAATTTTTATTTCAGAGTTTCTTAAAAGTAATTTAACAAGATAATTGTGGCTACCTTTGCTCATGGGTGACCATCGCAAGAGCAGCTTCTGGGAACTTATAGTAAATGGCGTAATCAATAGCGCTCATATCCATGTTGTTGTAGTATAGTCTACATCCCATTGATAGCAGAAGAGCGATGGAATTGGGCTTATTTTCCATTGTGGCAAGATGTAGTGGTGTGTTCTGAAATATTATTATTTTAATTTGAATGTTATCAATTATATTCCAATGGAAAATCCAAACAATTTACTAAATTTTAACATATTGAAATTGTTCGCTGAATATTCTTTCCATTTTATCATCAATACCAGTACTAGAGACGAAATTTATCACAACGAAGATATCTCTAATTCATAACTACAAGAGCTTTAAAAGTTCAAATAAATTTTTATGTAACGAACATTGTCATGAGATCAAAAATAGCTAATGTTTAGGAGAATTATAAAAAGCGCAGACTTGAATAAATATTCATTAGAGTAAAAATTCAATGTTTATATTATTTATTTACTTAATTTGTATTATCATTTTACATATTCTCTACATATCTCTACACAATTAAGCAATGGACGCGTGGTTGGATAGGTGACCACTGGTTCCAAAATTGCCTGTGCATACAGACTGGTGGTTATCTGGTTTTAACTTACTCCATCTTTATCAATTTGGTCCAATAAATGGGAGTGCACTGAATGCAGTAGTTCTATTGTTTGGGTGTATCCACTCATAGCTGCGTGATGCAATGGGTTGCGTCCATTATGATCTCTATGAAGTAGTGCACCCCTGTTCAGAAGTAGTTGTACTACTCTGGTATGACCTTCACGAGATGCAATATGGAGTGGAGTCAACCCTTCACCGTCGTTTTCGTTAATTATAAAAGTTCCTTTATCAGAGTCCAATAACTGACTTGCTGTGTGATAGCGGCCGTATCTGAAATAAATGTTAAGAAACAATAATTAGGGGAGCTTTTTAGAGAAATGTATATGATAGACAGATGTGTGTAACCTAAGGCCATGTAGGTAACGTTACGGAATGATACTACTGTCACAATGTCGCTTCACTCTGTGGAGAGACCTGTGCCCAGCAGTACGACGATAATGAGTTCATGACAATGTCAATGCAGAACGATAAACCTTGTTTTTATATGTTGAATGATTAGGCTATTGAATACCTCACAATATTACACCTATTATGGGCAATTATCTTTATTATATTATATTTATAATATTCAATATAAAAAAGATGGAATAGAGATTTTCCGCACTAACAGTGTACGACATGTTTGTATGATTACTTACCTGGCAGCAAAGTGCAGAGGACTCTCATTTCTGTTGTTCTTCAGATTAATGCAGGCACCAAGTTTAATTAAGTTTTCCAGGGAGCGGATATGGCCCTCGCGGCTGGCGTAGTGGAGCGGGGAACAGCCTGTGTTATCCTTCTCATTCAAAAGTTCAATTAAACTTTTCTCACAACGATCCTGAAATTATAATATGATGATAGTAATAAAGTGAATGTTATATTGCCAAATAGTTTACGCAAAAATTTGACGACTTGCATGGCGGAAATATGTCCATGGCACCCACGACACAGAATCATATTCTAATGTTGGGGCTATGGGTGTAGGATGTATTACTATTTAAAAAAATAGAATGGAGTTGTTTTATATGTAGATGGATGTGTCCGATACTTCTTAGTTAGATTTTTTATTTAAACCATTGTCATTGCTCCAGATCATTTTGATAAGGAGAACAAACAGCTTATTCATAACACTTACTCATTAAATATGTCCATGTTTAACAATTTTACAAGATTTACTGGTGTGTAGATAAAAACATGTATCGTGACTTTCCAATGTTAACATTGTTTCCCAATCCTTCGACGACCCGCGTGGCAGAGAGGTCACCATACCAGTCTGACACGCAGTGGGTCCCGGGTTCGATCCCCGGCCAGACGGACATCTGAATGATGAGTTTAGATTTCTATTCTGGGTCTGGGTGTTTGTGTATTCATCGTTTGTGTCCATGGCACCCACGACACAGGAGAAAATCCTACTGTGGGGCTATGAGTGTAAAAAGCGTTTATAATGTTAAGACTATAGAGTAGAATTTTAATTGAAGAATGTGATAAATAATAGTCAATACGTTTCATTTGTTTTAGTTTGAGACGTGATATTCATTAATAGCTTAAGAAATTTAAATCGTCAATTACTTTCAGACAACAACTTTCAGAGGCTGAATATTTGCGAGGTTATTGATTTATGACAAATTTATAAAGGTTGCAATGCATGTGTGTTACTTGTAATAAATAAAATTACATACAAATGTATTTATTAATAAGTAAAACATAACTACATAATTTATTAAATTGTACCTAAATGTTACTAAGAAGGTAAATGTGCTTCACAACCAAAACTCTTCCTTCTTCAAACTATAATAATAGTAATAATAATAATCTTTATTAAAACCAAAAGAAAAACAAAAACAAATACAGTAAGAACACACTTGATACAATATTCACATTTTAACAGTTAGAGGTATCAAATATTTAAAATATACGCTCAAGTAAAAATATAAAAGTAGCTCCGAATCTGTATTACTTTGACTCCAGTACCCATTTTAAGATTTAACTTGTATTATGGGTACTGGGATCTCATACATTTGCACTATAGATAATGCGCTAATGAGCGGTCGTGGTCTTCATAACATTAAATGATGACTATATAACTGCCACGTTTAGGCAAAAGGAGCACGGGTCGCCCCCCGACCAGGTGGACCGATGACCTGAAGAAGACAGCGGGGAACCGTTGGATTCAG
>MOOZ01000646.1:73751-86820 GCA_002930495.1 Cecropterus lyciades | reverse complement strand
CAAGTTTATCACCGTATGTTTCTGCTTAGGAACCTTATTACAAATATGTAAACAGAAAATAGCTAACTCCTACCGCTTAGGCAGGCAGTACCCTTGCACCATGACGATTGAGGAGTTGGAGGTCAAATTTTTTGTCATATCATGCCTTTCTAAATAGTAAAGATACACTCCAAGTTTCATGAGAATCGAGTTCGCTGAAGCTAAGTTACCAACAATTTTGGAAAAAAACAGGGGTAATGTTGAGGGTTTATTTTTTTTTTACAAGGAACCCTAAGTATTTTTGAAAAATTAAAAGTAGCCTAAGTTACGCCTTATGAGCTATCCAACAGTGAAAGTCCCGTCAAAATCGGTCCAGCGGTTTCAGAGATTAGCCGGAACAAACAGACAGACAGACTGACAAAAATTTTACTGATTGGTATTTTGCTATCAGTATCGTATATACTTTCATATGCATTTGGTAAAATACTGTTATTTTGATATTACAAACAGACACTTCAATTTTATTTATATGTATAGATGCATAGACTAGCAGACCCGTGATCACTTCGTTGGGCTAAAACAATGGTTCGTTTACACATATTGAAGGTATTCAAGTCCCTTAATAGCATGACAGGAATGCCGACTTTTAATATTAGGCCATGAGGTTAAAGGCCAAAAGGGCTCATCCCTGTAGGTTCGGGTTCAGAATAGGGCTACGGCATCCCCCGCCTGCTGTAAGAGGCGACTAAAAGAGGGCTTCCGGGGTTGCAAAAGTAGGAGTTCGAACCGTTGGGCTGGACGGCACCGGCTAGGTAACCTCGGGAAGAACAGCGATATGTGTGGCTATCCGACCACACATACCGCCGTCCACGACCGTCGTAAAGACCTGACGCTGAGCTGGACCCAGCCGCTCGCATATTTGTTCGTAAATTGAGTAACATCTCCCATGACAGCATCTGGTCTTGGAGCGTTCGTTTTACTGCTCCAACATGAGCTTTATGACGCGTGGTGCATTCATACTACATAATTAATGATGTATCTAGTAAAAATTTGCAGAGAGGTTCGTTTTCACCTATGAAACACACAGAAATGTGGTTCTAAAGATATTGTCAGTGGTAGCTTGCAGGTAGAGTGTGCTGTTTTCCCATCTATACTTGTATATTAATTACATTGGAGAAGCAACTAAAAATGTTGCTAAAACGTTTTTTTTTACAAATTGAAATTTACGCAAAAATCATGTATTACGTAATTGTTTCCCTTTTAAAGTTCTAAAAATAAGTTCCTGACAGCAAATTAAGTTCTTTCTATTGATACTCATTATCAGTGTGGGTAGTTCAAAAATATGTACGGCCATTTTGTTGCGTGGGCCATTTCGGATTAACAACAATATTGATTATACATTGTCAGCACTTAAGGTGTTTTACAAATTTCAGCCCAGTCGGGCACTGAGAAGTGAGTTTTCAGTTTGCAAGATTTGACCTAAACATATATATATATATATACTTACATACAAACATTGTTAGTTAAATAAAAGCTTTTAGAAAACGTTTATTCATGAACATTTTGGGTAACACATTGATAATAACTTACTGTTTAGACAACAATCAAAGTATAACCAAAAGTTATAACAAGATTTTACGTAGTGTCCCATTGTGTTTATGTAAATCGGGAACCCTTCGTACTAAAACGTTGACTCCAAATAAACAAGCTAAATGTTTATGCAAATTCATTATTATAATCTATTTATCCATTTTGAACTAATGAATTTGTGTGATTAAGGACAATAAGTTAAAATTGCTCGTATTGTAAAGTTTAACAGACTTATCTAGTTTGTAACAATGTCCGGGCGAATTATTGAAAAGTTTCATGAAGATAAGAAAATTGTGATGAAGAAAATTCGATTTTATAATATAATATATTATTTTTGGATGTTTCTTTTCGAAAGTAAGGACAAATGAATTATCGACAAAATTCAATGTCACAAGTCCACATTATAACACGTAATTTTCGATTTTTCTTAATGATACAATTTTTCAATTATTTTTTTAAGATATTCAGCTCTTACTTAAGTTTAAGCTGTTATTTTAACTTAATTTTAACTTAAAAGTATGACCCGTCTATTATGTACTTAAACAACTAAGTTAGATTGGACTGGATAGTTTTATTTAAGCTCGACTACTCTGGTGAAGATGTACCACACTATGAACTTCTCCGGTAAAGCGATCTATCTAAGCGTCTCAAGTTAAATCAATCCGTTTAAATGATTCCAGCTTGCAGAATTGATTTTGTAATACATCTTGACTTTAAAACTTAAGTAACATGCGTCCTAATTTGCCCGTATGTGATAATATACATCATATTTAATTAGTATAAAAATTAGATTAACCACTTGTTCATGCTTAGAAAAATCGTAAAATATTGTAATAGGTATTTAAGTAATTATGAATTATATGTATGTTTTGTACGTGGTAGAACCAGTGTAGTTTGACCGAAGACGTACCACCTCCATACTTATTCCTAGCGTGAAGCAGTTCTTGCGTTTCGTTGGAAGGGTGTGGTTGTGGGCTCACTTATGTATGAAGCGACCATTTAAGTCCTCAAGTGACACTTCTGTGATCGACTTCAGATAGAACCTTTATTCTATATAATGTTGCTTACAGATGTCCGGCATGATGGGCGTTCGTAACCACTAATCACTAGGCGGACTGCATGCTCGTTTGCTACTTCAATTTTAAAAAACTAAAATACACGCTATTGTTACTAGCTGAACTAAAAAAATGAAAACAATTTTATATTAGTTAAAAAATAGAGCGATAAGAAGTTAATTATTTATCGTAAATATTCATGGGGTGGGGGTCTTAAAACTTTTAACATTTACATATTTACGTTATTATTGTCAATATAAAATATGTCAAAAACACTCCACGCTTTTATCTGATACCATTAAGATAGCTTACGCAACTAAGGGCAAACAGTTGAGAATCTAAAGAAACGATTGCACAGCCTCGCATTTTAGGAACAGTCGATGCCCAACTTGGGATAAATGGTAACATTCGCTTTAAGCATTGCCACAGCTATTTATATATTAGTTATCCAAACACGATAAAACATATGTTCTATTTTGAGAGTCAGAAAGTCGAAAACTAAATATTATTCCGCTTGCATCAAAATTGACGGACTTCCAAACAGACTTTCAACCCTTATTACACTCCCTTGGGGATTGAGTTTCCAAACTCATTCTAATAAATCTTTCATTATATCAAACCAAAAAGAAAAATACTAAGTTCCATTTTGCTTGCATTAATATTTGCAGATTTCTATATAAACTTTCAACCCCTATTACACCTCTTAGGGGTTTATTTTACAAAAACGGTGAAATTTTATGTTTCATTATATCAAACCACAAACCTAAATACTAAGTTACATTGAAATTGCATCAAAATTGGCCGACTTCTAAGGGGTTAATTTTCCAAAAAATCGTGAAAAAATATGTCATTATGTCAAACCACCATGTTAAATACTAAGTATCACTGAGCTTGCATTAAGTTGGGGGACTTTAACACAAACTTTTATCTGTTTAACCCTCATAGGGGTACGATATATACAATATTGTATAGCCATCAGTCCTTGATAAGCGTGCAAAGTTTCAACTCAATCCGACGTTTACAAGTAAGTAAAAATCGCGTTCAAATATTCCGTCAGAAACATGCATAGATACATTGATACATAGATACGACCGAAGCTAATAAAATCCAAAATAAAGAAGAGTTAAAAAAGGAATGCCTATATTAACGTTGGATTGTTTACATGTGGACTATATTATAATTACATATAAAATTAATTGATAGCTAATAATATGTCCTACCACCTTTCCATGTAGCCAATAATTAAAAGCCTTTCAGTTACTTTATACATTTTAAGCGCTTAAGTGCCTATAACCATGCGCAAACCACAATGTAATTATCCAATATATTGTATGACATTAGTATGGACGTTAAAACAAACAATGATATATTGTTATGATTCTATATTGGGAAGACTGAAAATTATTTTGACAGTGAATAATAGGTAAATTATGCCATTGTTCTAGGCGTAGGCGTATTTCCGGCCCGGACGGGACTGTCAGGGTGATATTAAAATTTAATAAATTGTAGAAAAGTCATAATATATAATAGCGGTCATTTACGTCATAGCGTCATAGCGGTTTTGTTCATATTAATGTTCAACAATGTATAATGTATTAATCTCTTACAGTTTTGTTATAAAATTCATTGGTTTAAAAGATCTTGTTATGTTATTTCTTAGAAGAGTATTTTACTTAAATTGATTTCTAAAATTACTGTTTTTTACATAAAAGTAGATGTGGCACTTTCTTTATTTCTAACGTCAATACAAACCATAAATAAATTATTCATAATTTTTGTTACTACCACGAAGAGTACAGACGTTGACAAAATTTTTAAAAATATACTTATACACTTACCTTCAAAGTCCACAGTCGAAGAAATAAATCAAAATTCATTATTTACGACTTACGTGTGCCGAGTTGACGTCATAGCGACCTTGTGAGTGTCATAGGACAGTAAGAAACTGAGAAGGAAAAGAGGAAAGTAAAAAACTTTACGAGATGCGATGCGGTAAAGAGTTTCTTTGTCAAATGATACTGCGAGGAAATTTTGCAAGAAGCGTCATGTATCCCCTTTGCATTTCTCATAACTAAAACTTATGCATTTTGTGTTTGTTTAGGAAGATAAAATGAGACTTCTATATAAGATCATATAAATCTATTAGACAAAACAGGCACTAATATAAATTTAAAATAATTATAAGTAACACATGTTGTCGAAGAAACTAGGTAAAGAATATTAAAGAAAACAAAAAAGAAGTCCCCGAACAGTAAAATCGAACAACAAAATTGACTTCTTATATGACCATATTTGGGATTAAAGTGACTACAAATTCAAAACTGCTTTAAAAAAGAAAATAATACTAAAATTTTAAGAGACATGCCAAGCTTCCTATCGTAATACCATTATCCACATAATAGAATGTGAAATAGGAAAGAAAGTGAAAAATAATCGGCAAGACAGATGTACTCGTAAGTGATGAATGATAATGGACGTTAGAAAGGCAAAAACATTTGTTTTTGCCTTTCTAGCGCTGTAAGATAGACCGTTGTTGCTAAAGATACCTTCATATTCTTTTAAACAGCAGCCACTGCTCGGGATTCCAATTTGTGGCTTGAACAACAATTTGTGGCTTGACGAGTGGTAAATGTTTGATTTTATTCGAAAAATCTTTTTTTATCGCATTGAATTAGCATCCGAGCATTTTTTTATAATAAGTAGCAAACGAGTATGCAGTCCACCTGATGGTATGTGGCCACTGCTGCCTATGGACATCTGTAATCAACCTCTGAAAAGATCTTATATGAGGTTGACCACCGACACGATGCAGAAGATAACAATGCATAATACGCCACATAGGATGGCCAGTGGTGCTTCCGGAGTCGAACTACAAAGGTATCAACCACTTTTAAATGTAGTCCACCTGATGATTAGCGACTACTGCCATGGACATCTGTTAGCAACTTTATACAGAACTAGGGTTCCATCTGAAGTCGTAAGGACTTTTAAAAAAAACACACTTTCTACATTCATAGCCCCACAGTAGGATTTTCTCCTGTGTCGTGAGTGCCATGGACATACAAAGACGAAGACAAACACCCAGACCCAGAACAGAAATCTAAACTCATCATTCAGATGTCTGTCTGGCCGGGAATCGAACCCGGGACCCACTGCGTGTCAGACCGGTATGGTGACCGCTCCGCCACGCGGGTCGTCATCTAGGACTAAGATGATCGCCCCATATGAAAGTGATCCGGCAACCTCATCCTTCCATCGAAACGTAAAACTGCGTCACGCTACTATCTAGCTTGGCGTGTGGCGCTGGTACCTCCCCGGTCAAACTACACTGGTTCTACCACGTATTATCAATCTGTCAACAGTTGTTTGTATAGCAGAAAGTAACTAAGTAGTCGCTGAGCAGTGTAACAGCAGTTTTGGCAGTCGCGTTAACCACATTTAAGCGATATTAGCCAATAGGCAGTCCATTCACATAGGCCTCCCCTAATGGGGCATAGTGTTGATATTGTTGATGATGTTCTTAGACGCTACTCACCAACATTTGGATTTTTCCTTTAGTCATCTCCAACCAGACGTGAAAAGAGGGAGTGGTTATAGTGGGTTTTATTGAAGACCAGTAAACTACTTCAAATTATAATCACCCACCCAACCCACTTATTTGCAATAAGAAAATAACTCTCATAGTTCTACATATGTCGTGAAATAATAAATCTCATGTAAGTAAAGTTTGCTTACTGGATCTCTTAACTAAATGAGGTTTAAAACAATTGGAGCATTTTGTATAATATTTTTATTTATTTATATTCGAGTTAAGCTCTAAATATTCGGGGTACAGGACTGGTGGTTCCTTAATAGGTTATATCTACCACACGGCAATGGGCGGTCAGCCTTAGCAAAATATGTATATAATACGATACAGCAACATACATGATGCATAGGTATGGGTAAGCCACTCTCAATTTGCATGTAATCCATCTAGATTACTTAGACAGTTACTATGTAGAAGCACCTTACTGCAGGTATGATTTATGCATGATGCAATGCATGAAAAAAATATTTCGAAAGCTATCAAATCAGAAAATACACAAGATCCTTAAAACTACTCATTTGACTTTGGTTAAAGGTTGTAAGAAAATGTGATCCCCATAAGGCATGTATTTCGCTATATTATTCATAATGTAGCGAAATACTTAGGTCTGTTTTGAATTACTTTCCTACGACACGTTACAGTCCTAATTATGCTAAATCATTTTTATTCGCTTTTAATTTTAAACTTACACCAGTTTAATTTAAAACCAGTTAACTCGAGCAGATGCAGCTGAAATTTTGTATACTTGGTTTAGATGATTTTCATAAAAAAGATTACCTTAGATGTTAATCTAAATGCAATTTGGCAGACGCGCTAAGATTGAGCAACTATTAATTATATGGATTCCATATCTATTTGATTTGATAAGAATAAAAAATGAAATTGATACTAACAAATGTGTTATTTTCGCCTAATAATAGTAGTGTCATTGCTGTGGTCTGGTCTGGAGGGTGTGGTAAGAGTGATATACTTTTTTGAGGCGTTCCAAATTAGTCCTCAGGGGTAGTAACGCATCCGTAGCTAACATCAGGTAAGACTTGATCTTATCTGGGACGATTACACATGTTCATGGGCGGCAGAAGCCACTTACCATCTATTTATAGGTGGACTGGATGCTCCTATGCATTCATATTTGTTTACAAACATTTGTGTATAAACATTTTGTTTTTAAAATATACATTTATTATTGACTATTAAGCATAAATACATGTTTAGCTAACGGAAGAACAATTATTGTGTGTTAGGTTAATCACGAATGAGGTAATTAATCTTAGGATGACGTAGAAATTTCTAGCGTAATTATATAATCTATACATGTTATCTACATAAGCATATTACTAATACTATAAGTGTTAAATATTGTGAGGATGTACGTGTGTTTGTTACTCTTTACGCAAAAACTGTTGGTCGGATTTCGATGAAAAATGACGCACATATTGTTTATAACCAGGAATAACAGAAGCGATACTGATAACCGTGGTGAACGTCACCGCAATGGGCCGAGCCGCTTGTAAAATGTATAAAAGAGAAACTAGAATCAAAGTAGTATACCTAACATATAACAACTACCACAAATATTTCAAACCTGTAATACCTAAAAACTTAACGCCTTATCATTAGGTCTATAAAATTATACTTACAAAGTACGAGTAGAATATACCTGTCGTCATTGTCAACCTATTACTGTTCCACAGGCAAGCCACGGTTTATCTTTCAGAGTGAGAGAGGCTTAAGGTTTTATGTTTGTAGTAAAACATATCGCTGCTTTGTATGAATAATAACACAGCACAAAAATAATAATTTTATAGGAGAACAACGTTTTTTTATCTTTTTAATAAATTAAGTTAAAATAATAAAAAGTAGAACTCCATTAACCACTACGGAGTTAGAGCCCTAAATTTTCGATTTTGAAGTAATATATTAATGATATAACTATATTTTAAACTTAAAATTGGTAAATTGTGCTGTTTTTGATGCATATGTACGGTTGAATGATCGTGTGTATATACTTGAAATATTTAACGCTGTTTCACTATAAGTTACTTTCTAAGTAACAATGCTTCATAGAAAGTTCTATTTGACTCGAGCAAAAGGAGTAATTTGCTTTTTGCTAGAGACCGTCAAAGAGGATGGCTATCTACCAGAGTCTTTACCAAATAACTAAATTAAAAGCTTGTACCACTATAGCCTCTTTAACTCAAAGATAGGATAAATTTGAATGAGCAAACTTTGAAGTTACTTAGGAAATTACATTTTATATCTGAGATCAAGATTATATGTTTTATGTGGATTTATCTACATGATATGAATACGGCAATTAGTGTAAACTATTGAATGGCGCCATTGAGGGGAGGCCTATGACCTCGAAAGGCTGATGGATGGATGGAAGTAACCTTTATATTAGCCCAGTTGTGGGCACGGTTATTTTCAGTGTGAGAAAGGCAAGGTTGTCACGTGTGGGCTGATTTTTTATTTATTTATTTATTTAAAAAGGATAACCTACAAGACAATACATTACACTTACAACTAAGGACTAGATTAGGCTTAAATTAAATGCTGTCTTAGTTACAGACCACCACGGCAAGCATCGTGGTAGAGTTTAAATTTTTAAGATTATATTGTAACACTTAAGTATGTGTTTAAGGTATAATTAAGTAATTATTAAAATCTGGTACGTATATATATAAGTGTAGTAAAAAATATTAAAAAAAATATTATAGCATTGCCAATAATATACATATATATATTAATTGATTGAATTTTACACCCTCTAAAGCAGTTTCTGGGCGATTGATATGCTTCTTTGACTTATCATGAGGAAGATTTCGTTTAATATGCAGCCCTATTACAGCTAAACTAACAGTGCCATTTATTGTGGCGTCTGATGTTGAGGCATAACGTAATAACATGATAATTTGACAGCTAATATCATATTGGTATTTCAATATCCAGCGTCAAATTTCAGGCTAATATTCACGTCACAACACTATCATGGCTATTTATTATAATACAGTAAGAATCTTTATGAAAACATGATATCATCACGATTGTTGTTAATGGTTACTTCTTTTAATGGTTAGGCCATGGGTACATACCCATTAGGTATTAAGGGATTTAATATAAGATTCAATAATAGAAAACAAGTTAAATCGTGATTCCATACGATTTACTATAATATATGTAAATACAGATAAATGTTATTAATTCGCATGTGTTTTCTCTACAATGTGAAGGGTAACGGTCATAGTATGGTTAACTATGACTATATCAATATGCTTTACAGGTTTATTATTATTATTATTAGGTTACAGGTATTATTATTAGGTTACAGGTTTCAGAAATCGACGGAATCTTCTAGATGACTATAAATTATGTTTCGTCTTAAAATAGTACATTTCATTGTATTTATTAGACATACGTACTATCTTAGAAGCAAGATTAGGTTTGTAATTCAGTAACTATATGAACTGATAGTGTTAAAATTTTATAAATATAACAGAAAACTCTTTGAAATTTCGTCAATATTTTATAACACATAAATACGAGTGTAATGTGGATAAACATACCTCTAGTATTTCCTCCAGGGAAGGTTCCCTATCAGTCCCGAGGCCGAGCATCTTGGAGAAGTGTCGCGGAAGCCTGATAGCGCCAGTTTTGAAACTTTCGAAATTGGTTAAACGTTTGAAGGAGCCCCTCATATCGAACTGTGTTATTTTACCGTCAACGCGAAACAATTCAAACCTTGTACCGGATAGATTTGATAACTTTGAAGGGCATTGTTAACGAAGCAAACATTGTACGCATACGACGGGTAATACGCGAGTCAACAAGTTGAGTTGTGTTACCCGAAAAGAGGAGGCGGCTGGTCCCGTCCGCCTTATCGCCCCGACTGAAAAGGTAGCGCGGCGTCTCCTTCGGGACGCGTCGCTTGCCGCTAGATAAACAGGAGACGCGCATCGCGAACTGTTTCTAGATTATGTAAGAAGTCTGGCGTGGTAAACACGCGAACTGAGGAGTACTCGTGCATTCCTGTTTAATTAAGATACGTCCGTTTTATATGAGAAAGTCACCTTCTCACTCTAACGACTCAACTCAATAGAGACAAACCTGCGTCGTAATTCAAAAACAACGACAGGTATAAAATTATGTATTTATTAACGCTATATACGGAACACTAAAAACGTACGACACGGGGTGTCACTACGAATATTAATAGGTATAATTGGACCGTCGTAAAAAGTATCTGTATCTTTACGACTGTCCAATTTGTTCAACTGTGATTCGCATTCGGGTAATTGCCAAAATTAAGTACTTCGTATCTGTCTGGATTTCATGATACATAAATAACAGTATATTAATTACTAATTATAAGTAACTAGGTATTAGATTTAATAAGTATACTAATATACTTATTAAATCTTATCAATCCAATTTTTTATAGTAGATTTATCAATATTAAAGAAAAATAATTAAGATAAAATTTACAGTAGAAATTAATCAGAATGAAATAATAGAAAAGTATTCACATTTATTAGACAAATAAGATGTAAATGCGTTAAATACACGAAAGTAATATTATTTTCTACTATATATATAGTTATTGCTATACGTTATGTAAAGCAAAAGGAGAGTACTCAAAAAATATGGAAACCTCAGATAAAAGATTAAACTTCAATATCGTCATTACATTAATTAGCTACGTTTTTCATTAAACAGCTATGGATACTTTCAACCACGTTGCAGCTTTCTGGGGACAAAATTTCTAAAAAAAACGATTATGATGCATGACAATTAACTGGCTCTTTTATATCGTGAAATTATATTTTTTTTGTTACAGATAATCCACAATTACTCACGACGTCAAGGTTCAGCGAATACTGGATGGAATCGTTTTAATAGGAAATTAAAACACGATCTCTTTTAGATAACTTCTTCATAGAATTATAGTTTCTTCGTGAGTAAATCCATACTTAGAACGTTTTTTTGACGTAGAAATTTAAAGCAAATTTAAACTGTAAGGTTATTTTAGTTAAATTTCCTGAAAACTTATTGTCACCCAAAGATATCGGACTATTTATTAAATCTCTTTATTGCCACATAATTCACTTTAATATACATCTAATACTGTAAGTATTATAAATACAAGGAGTGTTTTAACTGACCTTTACTACTTTACATTATGACTTACTATTCTATAATGCTTCAAATAAGAGTTAGAACCAGTTTATTACATTGTCTTAAAACTAGTAATATTGTTAAAAATGTTAAAACAAAAACCCGACTGCTTAAAGGGATTTTGTCGTTCATAATGATATATTTAATTTAACGCTTCATATGATTTTTCGTCTAAATAGTCAAGTAAAAAAATGTATATTATAATACTTTTGTATTATAATATACATTTTTTTAGAATGGCCTATTTACTTTTTTTGATTTTTTCTATTATATATATTAGATATACTATTATATCCATTACATATTAGATATCATATCTATTAATATTACATATGGTCGTGACAATGAAAAAAGTCGACGCTCAAGCCTTTATCCCCTATGTACAGGCGCCATTTTTTAAATTATAGAGCCTATGTCACTTTCCAAACTGAGACGATTCCAAGCACAGCATAGCACAGACCGCACAGTCACACGTATTTCTGCCTAATAACAGCAGTGTAATGCGCTATTGTGTTCTGGTCTGAAAGGTATGGTAAGGGAGACATACTTTTCAGAGGCATTTCATGCATGAGGTAGCAACGCATCTGTGGCTAACCTTAGGTGAGACTTTGATCTTGCCTAGGGTTGATTACAGATGTCCATGGGTGTCAGTAGCCACTTACCATTAGGTGGGCTGCAGGCTCGCTTGCTACTTCCATACTATAAAAAAGAAACGTAATAAACTTGTATTAAGGATATTGTTTCACCTGAAGTCGGTTATAGATGACTGTGCCGTGAAATAAATTAATCCTTATAGGGATCTTAAAATAGAACTACTCAATAATACAAAAATAGGGTTGAACTAAAGTAGAACTCAATTTCCATCATAAAGACTTTTGCCGAACTGAGATGAAAATATTGAACTGAGATAATATTTTCCATTTTGAACTACCTGTCGAATAGATGACAGATAAAGCAGTCGTGCTGGAGTTTTAATGAATTTTATTCAAGTTGTGATTAACGAGGATAAAAATAGAACCTAGTTTAGGTGATTCTATCAAGTTTCAGAGGAACCTAAAGATTCCTGTCACATTACACAGAGGTCGAACGGGACTTGAGATGCAAATGCGGGAGGCGTCAAATACTAACGGTCGATGTTTTGTTCACAACTCGTAGTTGGGTTTAGAAAATTGTTATGGGACTATGTCTTTAATTGAAGCACTTCAAGTTGAATTTTGTATTTTTAAAACAAGAGTTTTATGAATACAGAATATGCTTTAAATATATATTTTTAATTAATGTATTATTTGAATTATTTTATAATAATATAAAATAGTTTATAGTCCCTAAATGAACATACAAACAAATTAGCTAATTACAAGAAAAAATAGATCGTACAAGGAGACAAGAAAAGAAGAAAAATACAATTAATTAGAGGGCATAGGAAGTATGTACATGCTCAGGGTTTTGCTGGCCCTTTTGTCCTTGGGCTTGTACAGCGCTATATTTCAGCCACTTCTTATCCCATCCCGCACAACATCCTAGGGAGTACCCTAGGATGTTGTGCGGGATGGGCTTGTATACTCCCTAATTACAGTCGACACGAACAAATCACTACATAAAGGGCACATATCGAAAAAATCTAAAATATCTTTGATCAAGAAGTTTTCACGTAAAACAATTTACACATCCAAACATGTTG
>MOOZ01000646.1:39747-54757 GCA_002930495.1 Cecropterus lyciades | reverse complement strand
GTAGAAAGCGTTTAAAAAAGTCATATGCTACATCACAATACCAGCATATTGCATTGTTGAAGTTATTAAAAATGGCATTATATTGATATGAATTAATCCCGCAAACGTATGAATGACATTATAAAGTAACAAAGGCAGAGCATGATAAATAAATTTTAATCATTTAATTTGTTACTAATATAACCTCAAGCATTCATCTGGACACATATAGCGCCATCTGTTATTCTTTATTAAAACTATACACTAAGAAAACCACTACTAACAAACTCCCGTCAAGCCCGCACTCGGAAACAAAGTGCTGCGTCTGCGTATGGATATCTACTGTTATGATCACATTAGTACATTTCACGATTAGGCAACCTACCTTGGTTAAAAGAATAGAGTAACTCAAGTCAAGTTTATCACCGTATGTATCAGCTTAGGAACCTTATTACAAATATGTAAACAGAAAATAGCTAACTCCTACCGCTTAGGCAGGCAGTACCCTTGCACCATGAAGATTGAGGAGTTGAAGGTCAATTTTTTTTTCATTTCATGCCTTTCTGAATAGTAAAGGTACACTCCATGTTTCATGAGAATCGAGTTCGCTGAAGCTAAGTTATCAACAATTTTGGAAAAAAACAGGGGTAATGTTGAGGGTTTTATTTTTTTTACGTACGTATTTACCCTAAGTATTTTTGACAAATAAAAGTAGCCTTAGTTACGCCTTATGATATCAGCTATTCAACAGTGAAAGTCCCGTCAAAATCGGTCCAGCGGTTTCAGAGATTAGCCGGAACAAACAGACAGACAGACAAAAATTTTAGTAATTGCTGTTTTGTTATCAGTATCGTATATACTTCGATATGCATTTGATAAAAAACTGTTGATTGACTGTTGATTTTGATATTACAAACAGACACTTCAATTTTATTTATATGTATAGAAGGTATGGCAGTGGTACCTCTCCGGTCAAACTACGCTGGTTATACCATCTGGTTCAAGTTGGAACGGGGGTCGGGTTATATAATTATACCCCGTTCCAATTTCAGGTGTATGAACTACTTTAAAATGTTATCTTCAGGTCGCTGTTAATTTTGGTATTTATAAAAGGCATTTAATAAGAGTTAATCTACGAGGATATATTAATGTACTAGGTTGGTAGTATGCATTAATGCAATTAACGCAATGGGTCGCTCTGTTGCACGTTTTAGAGTATTTTCTTACGTATCGCGATTATATAAATCGTAGTTTTTGTATTAAAATCCAAAATTGTTGAACGTATGTTTCATCGTAATACTTGCAGTGGACGGCAGATAAGAGTCGTTAGAGTCAAAAGGTGATTTTTTCTCTGTTTAATGTATATGCGTTGATCTTACTTTTTGTAATATTACCCTTCTATGTCCCTTGGGACCCTAGTATTTAGTCAGTCTTGGCACCTTATTTTATCTTATTTACGTCTAAATGCATGAAAGCGCGTGGCAACAAGCCACGTACTTATCTTTAAAAGAAATCTGATACCAATTAGTTTCGCATGTGTGATGATTGTTACATATGGCACTATAACTTGCCACGCTAGGCTGGGAACCGTATGATGTAAATATTTCTGTATACGGGTAAATAAATCCTAGTATTGACAAGGTAGACATTCTACAAGGCTTTACAAAAAAAACTATTTATCATAAATAAAATTATTATACGAATCCATTAAGCAAATGTAATAAGAAAAAATGCATTGTATTATAAGTATATACCTATATTATATTGAAGTTGCAAACAAACATGTATTCCACCTGATGGTAAGTGAACACTGTCGCCCATCGTTTGGACGACATAGAATGACATTTCTTACAAAAATATATTTAGCTGGTTTTCTTGTTTGATGGTTTGTTGAACTTGAACAAACATAGTGTTAAGAACATAATGTGAGACTAACATACATATAGACACAATGGTCTGAAATAAAGATTATTATTATTATTTCAATACCTAACATAATTCATTTAGTAAAGATAATACAGAACTAAATAATAAATGAATATCCAAGTGTTATTGTTGACTTATTCATGACAGCTTCATACTTAATTAACAAAATTAAATACTGTATAAGTAGAGACTGTCAAAGTTCGTTACATAGCATATAACTTCTATTCTTTAAAGCCCCATAGGGGGAACTCCCGTTGTATTCTATCACTTGAGTAAGTGTTATGTAGCTTAGGCGATTACGTAATGGTTAACGCGGCTGCCAAAACTGCCGACAAAATGCTCAGCCATTATTTCTAAGCATATGTATATAAATACATGTAAACAATCAATTGTTAAGATAGATAGATTTATGGACAGATTTTTCGAAATATAACATGTACCGTTCGTCAGTCGCTCAAGAAACTCGACGATCGACGGCAGCGGTAGCTTCAGGCTGAACGCATTGACTGCTTTCTTCTCTGGTTCTGAGAGTATCCATCAGATTTAAACGATATATCTTGTCAATGATAGGAAATTCAACGAAGACGTTTAAAACTGTCGTTTATAAAAATATGAACCGGAGATTCTGCTTGAATTTACTAATGTACAGTTTCATACATAAAGGAAGGCTATTAATGGTCGCCAAGGCTATAGAATATATTTTTTTAAATTTTATTTTACTAAACACTGTTAGTAAACGTTTGTAGATCTGTGGGGCAAAACTAGTATAAATATGCTAATTCAAGACGGTGAGATTGCCTCTATGACGTAAAGCGCCACGTCCTTCACCGTATTATTTCTATAAAATCCACACGTGGGCCGCCCTTATTGATGTACATACTGTCTTAGAATTAACTGAGCTTGGGTAATATACTGTACAAATAAGGGACAGGGACGCAATTTCATTTTCCTCGTATGTCTATACCAAGATTTAGTTTCTCATTACGAAGAAAAATGTTTTACAAACTTTTAGAGTTGTTTGCATGTTTGAGATATGACCAACGGCTGACAAAAAAAAAAAGAAAAAAAAAACAATTTGAGTACATATAAATTATAGTTACAGCTTAGTTATTGGGAAAAATTCCAATCATAGCCTTATTTAGAAGTTATGTTCATATTAGACATTAATAAATCGTCACTTGAAATGGGAACTCAAATTCATTTTAATATGTCAGGAGTACCACTAAGTAACCGTCATATAATTAAATAATCTACTACCTTGTGTTAAACTATGTCCAGTCTCGGGTCTGCTGGAAGAGATTTCATTAGAAATAAGCAGTACCTTAGCCCTTAGTGTTCATCATAAGCTTTCATAATATCTCTTTTTTTTTTTGTTTGTGCATAG
The DNA here is from genome assembly GCA_002930495.1 of Cecropterus lyciades. Taxonomy (NCBI): domain Eukaryota; kingdom Metazoa; phylum Arthropoda; class Insecta; order Lepidoptera; family Hesperiidae; genus Cecropterus; species Cecropterus lyciades. Next base: position 51,468 of record MOOZ01000646.1, on the reverse strand, counting down.
GTAAATAAATAACGTGGTTCAGCTCCGCGATAACATTAGTTCAGAATTAATTGTCACTTACTTAAATTTACACTCCTGTGGGTTTTGTAATGGTAAGTTTTCAAGGGTTTATGACGTTTACCGATCCGTACTTAGCCTGCGCGATAGATACATAAACTTCTTACTCTACGAGGAGATCCGTGCCCAAAAATAGGCCGGTCTTTGGTTGTCAACGAAATTAATTTTATTATAAATTTGTTTTTCCAGCAAGTCAATCTCCATAAATGTAACATGAGTAACTACAAGGGCCATGAGAAGATTAGGGAATGCGAATTATCCGGGATGACACCTATTTATATGATCCCCAAAAATACATCAGGTGTAAAATTTCATTGTGAAAACTGATACTTTAAATTCATGTCTAAGGCTGCGTTATTACATTTTATGTCATCTATTGTAGGTGTATTTTTATGTTTGTGTATATTGTTGTAAATTTCTTTTTAACAAAAAAGATAACCGACTTCAATGTTACAAATAAGAAAAAAATAATCTAAATACATGTTGGTTTAGTACATAGTCCCGAAGTTGGCGCTTAACATATTGGATTCAATTCTCATGTCATCATGTTCCAGAGTAATATATTAATGTAAATGTTGTTTTTTTTTTACTTTCTTTCGTTGCATTGAAGTCAGTTTTGTTTTTGTAAAAAAAAATACGCTTTTACGCCTTTTCACGCTATGTTCGCTTATTTTTATGATTTCTTCTACATTCCAACCCAATCTAACTCATCCTACATAAAACCCTAAAGCTAAACCCAATCCCATGCCATAACATAGCTAGTACAAAAATTTTCATTGAATGTATTTGCTAAGAACCTCATTATATAAATATGCGAGCAACAAATGCTAAGCTCATGTGTTTTAAACAGGATATACTTCTGCATTATCAGGCATGAAGATTAGAAGGTTATTTTTGTGTTATGTCTCTGCTAAGCGACCCCTTTTTTATTCATAAACACTATATGGCTTACTCCTACGAATTAGGCATTCAGTACCCCTGTATCATCAGGGTTACAGAGTTGGAGGTCAAATTTTTCGTCTTTGTCTCTGTTAGCATCAACTAACCAGCTTTAATGGTATAGTTTGCGTAATCCCTACATCATCAGGATGCAGGAGTTGAAGGTCAAAATTTTTATTCTATGTCTTTGATTAACTATCCTATTATAAATCCGTAAAAACCAAATCACGAAAGTATATGGTTTAGACTAGTAGCACTCTTGCCTCATCAGGGTGGAGGAGTTGAAGGTCTAATTTTTCATCATATCATTTTATCCTAGATACCCAATGTACGTTTCAACTTTTATAAAATCGGATTGGCAGAATCTGAGATCTTATATTAATCTAAATAAGTGTCAATACAATTTGAGTGAGTTCCTCGATTTTCCCGGGATCCCGTTAAGAGGTCATAACTTAAATGACTTTGGGACCAAACTACAAGTATACCACCCTACCGAATAAAAAAAAAATCGAAATCGGCCCGCAGTTGGCGAAGTAATCGGTGTACATACAAAAAAAAACAACCGAATTGATAACATCTTCCTTTTTGAAGTCACTTAACATCCTTCCATCTATATTTCATACACGATTTTCATTCATTTATGATGGATTCAATAAACGTCGGGTCAGGTAAGTGATTTGTCAAGGTAATAATTTCCGAATTCAAGATGACTAATTCTATCGAATTACTTTGCTACTAACCTTTATGTTCGATAAATCCCTTTGGAAGCAGAGTAGTTAGGGATGCTTTATGCATTTCCGCGTTACGAAAAGTCACTCGTATCCACGTCCATTCCACAAAATAATGTTAAATGCTTCAGAACTCTACAAAAGCAATAGAAAGCTCTTAAAGTCTATAACTAGATTCCGAAACTTTCATCGTCAAAATCACGTTACCATTAAATACGGAGTGAAATAACGAGTATAACTAATGAACTGAAGCTTTTAGCGACGTAAATATGAATATTACGATAGTGCCTTGTCAACAGACGAAAATTAAACATGATAACGCTTATCGAGGTTCTGAAATGTTTATTTTGCAAATATTTTAGTGTACTGTACATTAAAATATTTGTAAAATAATAATTAGAAGCTTTACATATTATACAGTGATGTGACAAAGATAGACAAAAAATAAAATCAAAGACATCCTAGTTAAACTATTTATTAGATTTTTTGATATAGATATTGAGAAACTAGAAGCCGTAAGATATTACAGCCACTCTATTCTCAAACTTCACTCACTCTTCAAATAGTGACGTACTACTGTCAATCCTATTGTTAGTGTGAAGAAGTTCTTGCTCTTCGGTAAAAGAGCGTGGATTCCAGCAAAGTTTTATATGACGTGACAATCTTATACCTCAAAGGAGCACGCATACATTACGCATCTATAGTTGACTTTAGGTAGTATTTTTGTTCTACAGTAGATCCATATGTTCTTTGTGGTTCTACATGAAATTGGAGCTGTCCAAGGTCAAATGATACTCATATCTTATAAAAACTAGATGTCATTACGTTTACGTTACTAGATTACGTTAAGGCCAACTATAATACCGACATTAAATACCTTTATGAATGGAATTATAAAAAAAAGATTCTGGGGTCGTGGACCCCCGTCAGGAACGACGTTCAATCCGTGCAACTTTTCGAATGTTATTTATTAAAATAACAGGTAACCTATGAAATATTTTTCATAAAATAAATGAAGCGTATTTTTTTCTATATTTTTTATTTCTAATAATTAAAGTAATCACCCATACAATCAATGCATGTTTGCCAACACACTGGTAGCTTCTTGAAGAAATCAGCTGGACGGGAGGCAACTAATTCTTCAAAGGCATTTTGTACTGCTTCTCGGTTATTGAATTTTTTCCCCGCCAAGAAGTTATCGAAATTCTGGAAAAATTAGAAGTCTGTAGGCGCAAGGTCTGGTGAGTACGGCGGCTGATGGAGAACTTCCAACCCCAGCTCTTGTAGCTTGGAGACCGTCTGCTGTGCAGTATGACGTCGCGCGTTGTTGTGCAGAAGCAGTGGAGCCGAACGATTGACCAAAGCTGGTTGGAGACGTGCGAGCTTCTCCATCATTGTGTTCATTTCTTCAGAGTACACATCTGCAGTAATGCTTATCCCGTTTGGTAAGAAGCTGTGATGAATTATCACCAAACAGTTACCATTACTTTTCTAGGGGAAGTTTTCATTTACGGCATGGGTGCTGAACCAGGGTCCAACCAACTTGTTGAGCGATTACGATTGTCGAACAGAATCCATTTCTCGTCACAAGTAACAATGCGGTTCAGAATATCTTCATTTGTATGCTTTTTAAGCAGTGCAAAGCACGTCTCGACGCGTACTTCGTGCTGGCAATCATTGAGTTCGTGGGGTATCCATTTGTCAAGCTTTTTTACATTGCCAATTTGACGCAAATGGACCAATATTGTTTTGATGCTAACGTCGAAAACGTTGCTGCTAATTCAGCCGTAGATTAAAATATCATCAGCTTCCACAATTGCCTTTAATTCTTCATTGTTGACTAAAGTTTTCGATCGGCCACGGGGTTTATTTTTCAGGTCAACATTTCCAGAACGGAAGCGGGCAAACCAATAACGGGTGGTGCGTTCGTTTGTAGTGTTCGCTCCGGAAAACATCGTTGATGTTACGTGCCGTTTGTCCCGCTTTGTTGCCACGACAATACTCATACACCATAATTAGTCGAATTTATAACGTATCCATGATGACTTTAGAAATGATTTAAAAAAAATAATTTCATGTTTTTAAATTAAATTGAAATTAGAATTATCAGCCATAAAAATATTTTGATTTGAAATGGCCAGTACGCAGAATGGCAATTTTATAGGTAAAGGCCTAATAACATTCGAAAAGGATTTCTTTGTAAACGTCAGAAACATATAGCTTTGAAATTGTGCCTAAAAATTGCCTATATTTTCTTTGAATGATAGAATAATTGCTTATTTCATAAATAAAAAGAATTTAAACATTTAATAATGTAATGTTATGGTGGCTCAGGTAAAAAATCGGGCGGTCTCCAACAAAGAGACCCCGGTTCAAATCCACATGTCAACAATCCAGTTTATTATTTATCCATTTTTATAATGATGTCGGTAAAATCGAAAAATATTATTCATACTTCATCAGTATGTAATTCGTATCTAATATCTACATAATATATTTTTCAAATACATGATTACCAATAAAAATATACCGAGCAAAGTTAAAACATTCTAGTGTTATATTGGAGTGATAGATTTTTTTTTTTTTAATGTGGGGAAATCCATCATGGATACCACTGCGCCACGGGGAGACGCAGATGGTTATGCCGGACTCTTACCGGCTAAAACCCCACGGCGTGCCTTCTGCCACCTTGAGTGGCTGGGACACAGGAACGGATAGAGTGATAGATGGCGCTTATTAAAAGCTTTTATTTAACTTACAAGGTTAATATGTAAGTATGTTTAGTTCAAATCTTGCAATCTGAATTTCACTATTCAGTATATGATTGAGCTGAAATTTGGAAAACACCTTAGGTTCTGATGACAATGCTATTATATGTTATCAATATTGTTGTTAATCCAAAGTGGCCGCCGCGAAAAAATGGCGGATTTCATATTTTTGTACAACCCACCCAATATGGGTACCAAATGAAAGAGCTTAACTTGCAGAATACACTACGAAAAAAATCAAATCCAAGATGGTCGCCATCAAAAAATTTAAGATTACATATTTTCGTACAACCCACCCATATATATGGGTATCAAATGAAGGTGCTTGTAGAATACAATAAACCTCGAAAGAAAATCAAATTCAAGTTGGCCGTTATAAATTACATATTTTTTGTACAATCCACCCATTATGGATATCAAATGAAGGGGCTCAACTTATACAACACAATACACCATGAAAAAAAAACAAATCCTAGATGGCCGTCATTAAAAAATGGAAGATTACATACTACAACCCATCCTATATGAGTATCAAAAGAAAGAGTATTATATTGATGAAAAACTTAAAACGAGAAAATGTTATGAGTTTATTTCAATATTAAACTTGTCAAAAATTCCTTGTCGGTCGATCATTCGCCACAAAATGGCGGTTTTAATCAAATTTTTAGTTGGTAAATAGAAATCAAATTTGTATTACGTTTTCTCGTAAGAAAGGTCATCGTAACAGCATATGCGTATTAAATATCTATTATAATGTATTTATTTGTTATAAAACGTAACAAAAACTAAATCATTATTAGTGCGTGTTATGTGACGATTTCTACCAATTCGCACACCCCGGGAGCCGCGTTAAGGAACTTCGTTGCAATATTGATGGGTGTTTACACTGTCTATGTACTGATGTACATAGACATCCTTATTGTTTAATTTGTTACAAATGAACGTATTGTTTAAATTTTAATTAGAACCCTTATTAGATTACAGCGAGTATGCTTCCCTTACACACAGTAGTATACATACATATAAGGTATATGATGTAGACAGTATTGTTCAATTTAAATATGACAAACGTTGTGGGTATCGTATTTTAGTGTCTTTGTTTTTGTGTCCGTGCCAAATCTGAAAATCGATTATGCAATCGGTTGACCATTGAACTGTAGCCAGTTGCCAGTGCAAAAAATATCAATGTACAAAAAATAATATCTATCCTTTTTTATAAAGTTGCATCTCTATATAACATTGTTTTTATATACTTTTTATCCATCAGTTTCTAAAAGTTGTAAACGAAGGAGATATTCTATTGAAAATGTTCTTACCCATTTAAATAATAAATACTAAATTGAATCAAATGAAAGCTTATTCAGATGTATGTATCTTATTTCAGAGTATTACTTGAGTGTAATAAATAACTCATCGAACAAACAGACAAGCGTTCCAGAAGGGTTTCATCGTGTACATTAGAGTTACAAGAAATAAATTGGGGTCACGAACTCATACAAATACCGACGTCGAAGAAACCATCCCGTAATTGGTCGTCAGTACGTTACGTGCGTTTGCCTTTCATGATTCAACAACAATATAGACGTATTTTTATTCCGCCAGTGAACTTTATGTGTGTAAGCGTAAAACGATTATTTTCATTTCGTTAAAGTACTCGTATAAAACTGTTATGTATTAGTAATTTTTTAGATACAAATAAACAAAAGCGAACCATCTAGATACGCAAATAAAAGAAAAGGAACAAGTTTCTAACTTTCTTACAAACATTTATACGAGGTACGAACTTAATGCACGGAGTTTGAAATGTATGTGTGTAGGCCACAGATACGTTTCTACCTCCGTCCGCACCACACGTTGGACTATTCTGTCTGATACCCCCTCGAGGGGATCTCCACCTTGTCGTGGTGAGGGGGCTTAGTAACCGTGGCTTGGATCACCGCGGTGAAGCCAAGAGAGATCCCAGGAGGGGACGCTCCCAGTGGGCTTGGCCGTCGGCCCGCTCTGGACGCATCCGAGGGGGCTGCGGGGGACGGAGTTTTCTGGCCTCTGCAGTCTGCAGGAAAGGTGTCTCAGTGTGTCGTTGCCATGCGCCGTCTTCCGCGACCGTTGGCGACGGGGCCGCAGAGGAAGAGGAGATGCGGTGTGTCGTTGCCATCCTACCTGTCCTCTGCGACCGCTTTACGGCGGAGCCAAGGAGCGGATCCGCCGCTGGGTGTGTTAAAAAAATACTGTCTGATAATTCTATCTGGAGTTGATTATACCTGTCGGCGAGTGACTTCTTACCAAAAGTTATTTTAAAATATTATTTTTAAAATACTATTTTGCAAGGAAAACAAGGGAAACCTTACGTGGCTACCGACGCGACGCACTTTATTATCATTTAACAATCAACATATTTTATCATTTTGCGTTTACATCTATATTTTATTTCAATCATTTCATATTAAGTCATATTCATATTACTTTACCAGGTAGTTGAACCGGTGAAGTTCGACGGGGAGTTACCACCGCGCATATTTCTAGCGTGAAGCAGTTTTTGCGTTTCGGTGTACGGGTGTTGTTGCCGGATCACTAATATATGATCGACTTCAGACATAACCCCCGTTCTATGTAAAGTTACAGATGTGCATGGGAGGCAGTAACCATTTACCATCAGATGGACTTCTATGCTCGCTTGCTACTTCAGTTTGATAAAGAAAAAGTTATTAAGCAGCGTGTTTTATTATATCAATATTTTTACAAAGCGTACCAAACTCTACAATGCTTTATTTATTATGCACACGAAAATGCTTATGATTCAAGTTCAAACAAATGCTTATGTCAGAGCCGGTTGCATCGTATTATTTTCGTATGATACACGTGTCAGAATATACTCGTAACTTAGAATAACAAACACGAATAAAAAAGGAATTTACTACAATCTGTTATTATAACTACATTTTATCTTATACTGTAAAGTTAATTTTTGGGTGGTCAGTTAGTGCCATTTTGATTTAAACTACAGATTACTTGAGTCATAGCAAATCCATTTTAATCGCATTAAACTAAGCGGTTTTGTTTAAATAGCCGTGTATCTATTTTTTGCTTATTTGAAGAAATAGCCTATCATATGATAGAATAGATTTTGCCAATTAATAATATTAATATTAGCAACACCGGCTTAAGGCGAATCAAATAAATTCTACATACATATTATGATCCGTAATCGTAAGGGATTAGATTATCAAGCTCTTACTTTGGCAATGGAGTTTGTTTAACAAAATAATCTCAACATATCAACTTTTATCACTACTTGTGTGGTATGAATGGAATGCGATTTCGTTTAATTACAATTTTAGTGAGAAGTAATTTAATGGGACTTTTCATTCAACCCCTATACTAAATGACATCAATCAACATATTTTCATACTCATCGTGAATAATATATGTTTGTAATATCTTAGTGAGTCGTCATCTGAGTTTATTCCTGTAAATAGAACAACCACTTAGCTCTAAGTGACCATATTCCTACGATACGTCACGGCCACTTAGTCTAGCGCTCATCGATCACGTCATCGTTCTATCAGCTATGAAAATATAACGTAATGAACATACCCGCTTAGTTTTATCCGCAACCTCGCGACTGTTTTTCAATTTTATTCAGGGTCCCTAAATAAAAACCTACATTGGAAGTTATTTTCTAACAACAGCAGGGTTAAACTGTTGTGATTATGTAGAATGTGGCAGTCTTATAACAATAATAGTATATTACGTTCATAAAGCGTTTTAAATTAGTGTTAAGGGGTGGCAAACGCATCTGTGGCTGACATTAGATATGATTCCAATTCTATCTGGGGTTGATTACAATTATCTACAGGCGGCCACTTTCATTAAGGTAAACTACACATGACTATGACTACTACACACAACATGCTCGATTGCTATTTCTATATTATATAAAAAAGGAAATGTCTGTCATTCTGGATTATATCATGTACAAGTAGATTTCTTAATAATTGATTATTTCAAAAATTCATATCAAATATCCAGCTTCTGAATAAAGTTTCTTCGACTTCTGGCTTCACCTGTATTAGAAGACTCTTACCAAGTTTTCTGGATGAACAAATTTCTAATTTTGAAAATATTTATTTTCGACTAAGCAAAATTAATTCTCATGTAGCCTAACACATTATTCGGTTTCGTTTATTTGTTCCTAAATTCACATATTTTTTAAGATGTTCTTCAATATGGAAATTCACAAGTCATCTCTTTTCAATAGATGCTTTAATTCAGGATTGTCTCATCAAAATTTTAAACTGCCTTTTGTATGAAAAGTCCTGGTGCCAAGCTTCTTTGCCAATCCGATATGGGGGTATTTCTTCTATTGCCTTAGCTTTTTTGTCTTCTGCATACAGTACAAAATCATTATTTCAAATTCGAATATTGTACTCTTTAGGTGTTCCGGAAATTTCTTAATGTGTAGCTAAGGAAAGTTGGCTAACAACATGTCCAGATGAATCCCTCTCCGAACGTTTAAGTTCTCAAAGGCTTTGGGACGACGTGCTCTGCAAATATGTTCATTCTGACCTTTTATCCAAATGTCTAAATTCTATTGAGCGCGCTCATATCCTTGCAGTTTATGTTAGGGAATCCGGTTATTGGTTGCAAGTTTTCCCTCTGCTAATCTAGGAACTCTCCTAGATAATACTTCTTTTCCCATAACAGTAAGCCTACGACTGGACACATTGCTGTCCTTGTGGAGCTCAAGTCAATCGTTTGGGTCTCCATGGTATTTCTTGTCAACGAAGCGCCGGCCGTCTTTCTCGGCACGCGGTTCTAAATGATGTTATCCGGAGGGCCCTTGTCACTGCCAATGTACCGGCTCAATTAGTGTCGAATGGTTTAGTACATGGCAATGGGAAGAAGCCCAATTTATTAACCCTTATCCCCTGGAAGAATGTGAGGTGTCTTGTGTGAGACGCTACTTGCGTTGACACACTAGCACCTTCTTATATTAATATGTCTTCCAATTCGCAAGTGCCAGAAGTATGGAGACTTAATTAAAGATTACATATTTCTCGCGTTTGGTGTTGAAACTATGGGACCGCGGGGATTAAATACTAAATTATTTTTTAAGCATTTGTCCAAACGTTTGATAGAGTAAACTAATGAACAGAATGTTGGTCTTGAATGTACTTCGGTCAACGAATTAGCCTAATGATGTAATGTTGCCAGCATTCTGAGAACTCATCCTAAGGACAGCAATTTGGATGCAGCTTTTTATTTTTAATTTGGCAATTTGTTTCTTTTTACATTTAAGTTATATTTTTTATGCATTTAATAGTTAAAATAATTAGTTAGTATTTTGTTGCTTTCTAATTAATAATTAATAAAGAATACTTAATATCAAAATCTAAATAAATTTAGGGTGGGATTTAATATGTATGTTTTGATATCATGTAATAAATAAAAATATTATATTTAAATAAGAAGCAAGTAGTTTATTTCTAAAATATTGTTATAATTCGATTTAACTATGGCTGTATGTTGCTTGTTCTTAACAAAATTTATCGTATATATATATATATTCACAAGCAGTGCCCGCGAAATCGTTCGCGCAGACTGTAATATAATCTATCCATCCTTTTAACTTTTGAGTTCCACTACGAGATATAGACCTTCTCTAATAGGGCTTTTGACGTGAGGCGGCATGGGTACACTTGCTTCCAACCGCAATCTGTCTGGCGTTGGACCTTTTATAAAATAACCTCCGCTGACTTAGAACTGCCGTTCTTGTATCAGTCGTTTTTGATGAGGGAGATTAGTTGTTATCTCTTTTTCCCGCTCCTTAGACTTAGACCCTTAAAATCCCAGACAGAGTTTGTTCCCTTCTTTTATCCCGTACAGAGTGAAGTTTCCAGAAAATCTTTTATAAGGTTTTATGGTTCCATGAGTCAATACATAGGTGGAAATCTCATATATATGTATAGAAGATTTTTATGTACTATATTAGATTTTTTATTATATATAACACTTTAATTTAAACAGATCAATACAAGTGAAATTTCTATATTGTTAGTAATAAAATTAAAATAAAAGTGGCCGAAGTTCGATCCCAATTAAGTCTAAACAAATTCTAAACTTGATATACACCAAAGTGTAACATGTATAGTTGTCAATTTTAATAGATAATGTTTTATTTGATATCATAAACATTTTGACAACACTTTTAATATACTACAAAACTTTATATGATATTTTGACTAAGCTTTAACTGTCGAGTTATTTGAGATTCTCTTTGATTTTATTATTATGTTTCATTTAATATATTTATTAACATCTAATATACATAAATATTTTGTTTCTTGCACTTCTTCGTTACATGAGATTTACCTGAAGCTTCACACTTCCCTTCGTGCGCAGTATTCGTTAAACCGTATCATAATTATTAGCTTCTCCTAATAATATATAGATTAATTTATTAATATTGATTTGAAAATGTGCCAAGACTGTTCATTGCCAAATTTACGCCACAATACCGATTGAATATAAATTATGTGATTTACGAGGTAACTAACCATACAGTTAAAATATAACGATAACTATGAAGGTTAAATGTAAAAATCATCAAGAAAAGTTTGTTAATGTAATGCAGCTATTGTTTTTGTAAATTTTACTCCATTGTGAATGTAACTACTTAAGAATGCGGAAGCCGTCGCGGTTTGAACGACTTAACTGGTGCTCTTTAGGAAACTGTCTATAAAAGAGCTTGAAAGGATTAAGGTACTAGATACACCGAGTATTGTAGATACTTGGACCAAGGGTGTAGCTGAGTGGTCTATATGATATTGTGAGTCATTGGATTTTTAGAAACGTATATCGTTTTTATATTTGCAACTAGGTTCAAACTATTTGTCTACTTTATGAAGCTCATCGTAGCCTCAATCATAAGTCTACTAGTCGAAGTGAGGTCCCTCACAAAAGCTTTCAAGCGACACCATTCTCAAAATACGTAAGACGCTAAATTAAAACTTATCATGCAAATCAAGTTAAATTTTTATGCGTTATTTTTCTTGCAAATGAATGAGTAAAGTTTATTAGCAGTAGATATAAATATTGCGAGAAACCCGCACTGACTTATAATTATACTAGCTGCCCCCCACGGTTTCACCCGCGTATTAGTTACTACAAAGAAAACTAATTTATGTATTTATTTGGATAAGAATAAATATTATATTTATAAAAACAAC
>MOOZ01000646.1:17846-35325 GCA_002930495.1 Cecropterus lyciades | reverse complement strand
GGACGGCCACCGGGGCGGTTTTAGTGCGGTAAAAATCCCACATAACCTGGCGTCGCTCCCACGGCGTTGGGTACCTTTTGAAGGTCTCCCCCTCGATAAAAAAAAAGCACCTCTGAACCTTTTAATAATAATTATCGAAGTGTAACTTCTTTAAAATCATTGTGATTTGAAAGTCGATGAATCAAAAATGCCTTACGACAGCAGTATTGTCGGTGCTACAACTAAATGGTTATGTAACCATAGCCTACGTAATTTGTATAAAAGCTCAAGGTTGGTATAAGCCAAATAAGGTGTCCAAACGTGGGCTGCAGTGATTACTTATATTATTATTAACAATATAATTAAGTAATCACTATAATATTCTTAATATTATTATAATCTGTTATTAACTATTATATGTTGTAGGCTACTTTTCTGAAGTTTCACTGCTGTGTGTAAATTGCACACACAAACTTTTTTATAATATTCTGGTTCGTGGGCTGTAAAAAGTTATATTAGGAGACACCCAACTTAGTTTTCAAGGGCGACATCCTTCATAATAAGTTATAACTTCACATACTACAGTTTTTTTAAAGGCGGTTTGACATTGTCACGGCATGAATCTTAATAATATAACTTCGCAGAAAATTTCTACTGTCAATTTTGCGTTTATTTCCCTAATTCGCTCCTATTGTATCCATACTAAAGTGGTATGGTAAAAGAAATTATACTATTCTCGGCCACCATGTGTATGGCTAGTTTGTCTGTTATTTACTAAATGTTTCGTATTCTTAAGTTATTTACTGTTAAGTTTGTATTGTGTGCGTATTAACCCATTTGTTATTCATATAAAAAGTTATTTTTCATCAACGCTCATCTTTGTTTTTCAAACGACTTATTACTAATTACTTGACTTATTACTAATTATGCAATCTCCTACATACATATAATATCTAAAAAGATTTAACATTTGAAAGACGACATTAGGTTTTTAACATTAGGCTGGGCTAACACGCAGTGGGTTCCAGATTGATCCCCAGCCCGGTTAATATCTAAATGATGAATTTAAATTTATTTTATTCCTTCTCTTTATCTGTTCATAGTAACTGCGACTCGGGATTAAATCCTAGTATTGGGGCTATGACCGTGGAAATCATTAAGCGTTAATGATTATAAATCGCTGCATGAAAAATAACAGTTCAATAACACAAATATTACAGGAGAGCCAGTTAATAATTAACCAATACATTTTGCTTGAACATTTTTAATAAATGAATTAAAACAAAAAACTCCTTTAGGTACCACTGTACCTAAAAAAACACTGTACCTAAACACTGTACCTAGATAAAACAAAAAACTCCATTAGGTACCGCTGTACCTAAACAAAACACTGTACCTAGGTAAAACAAAAAACTCCATTAGGTACCGCTGCACCTACACAAAACACTGTACCTAGGTAAAACAAAAATCTCCATTAGGTACCACTGTAACTAATGGAGATTTTTGTTTTACTTGGTGTTTTAACTTAGTGCTCTAACTACATTTAGTTAGAGCACTAAGTTTTCAATTCTAAAACCTAATACCTTCTTCTATAACCTAAAATCGATGAATTTTGAATTGCGCGATTATTCATGCCAAGCAGGCATATGTTCATTACATGCATCAATTTTAATAGCTATCGGTAAAAAATATGATTAAAAACACAAAAATTCTCATACACGTTAACAATATACTTGTTGAAAATAATCATCTTCAAAACTTTATAAATATAAACATTGACTAAAAGAAAATGACAACCGTACTAAAATAGGTACGTAATTTACATGACAGGTTCGTGCTATTTGTTTTCGTAGCGTTTTATTTAGAGACTCCCTTATTTGTATTCATACACGCCCTTGTACCGAAGCAACAGATGTTGTACTGTGTTATCTAATTTAGTTCTTTGTTTTAAAATTCCGTCTTGAATGTGCATGCATAAGTTGCATATTTTGTTTAGCAAATATTAACATTTTTGAAATTGTGCAATCGTAGTGTAATACGATTCGTATTTATTTGCCTTTTAAAATATATGTTAACAGTAAAAATATTTAAGAACATTTTTTAATGATGTATTTATTCCTAACACAGTTTTCCTTATAAAACGTTTAACTGCGGATTATTACACGAGAGCCTAATGAAAAATCCTTTTTTCAAAGACAAATTAAAAAGAAATAACTTTATTTATCAACTAGTTTATTAAAAGTATAGTCCAATTACCGAATGTACTTTCATGTATTTGTTCATAACACGAGAAATTTTTCATACGTTACATATAGTTAGCGCTGATTGTTATTCAGAACATGTCAGACTTTTATTACGTAGAAAATGTGGGTTTGATGGTTTGTCCGAGAATATGATACATTAAAATATATATTACATGCATAAACCAATAAAATATTACTTTGTTTATGTAATGTAATATAAAACATATTTATCATATATAGCAATGGTAGTTTCGACGACCCGCGTGGCGGATCAGTCACTACACTATCAGTCTGACACGCAGTGGGTTCCGGGTTCGATTCCCGGCCAGTCATCAGAATGATGAGAGTGTAGAAAGCGTGTTTATAGTTTATACTCATATTATTTCGATTTCGCAAGTTATGTGCGTATTTTAAATCGAGATTGAAATTCTCATTTCCCTTAACGGTAAAATAAACGTCATGGGGAAACCTACACGCTTGTGCAAGGTATGTGAAGTAGCATCATGCACATGGTCAACTGCACTTGGCTGTGATTAAGGCCACTCTCAATCAAAGGAGACCCATGCCCAGCGGTAGGATAATAAAGGTTCGATGACAGCAAAAGTAAGTATGTACTGTAGAATAAATCACTATAAATCACTGCTGGTGATTTTACGACATACCTATACTTAACCTATCGTTAAAATAACCTGAATCAACAAGCATTAACCTCATTAGCGCATAAATTACCTGTACGTGACCAGTTGTACGATGCACATGCTATACATGAAACATTGTCTCTCATGGCTGACTCTGATAACATGACACGTGTCAACATCACATGTCACTTAAAGTTCGCGAAAGGCGGGGCCCATTAGCCGATGAGCGATGACTGATACCGACGGTACCAATTATATAAATTGATTACCATGCCACGTACTCGAATCCACAACTGATGGTAAGCAATTCTTTCATTGCACTAAATTGTTATCATTCAGCTCCAGTTGGAAACATTTTATACCACCACAGACTGTAATTGTGTTCGTCGCGTTTATTTTTGAATAATCGCCTTTGATATATATCGTAGTTTAAGTATTCGTCGCATTTCAGCATAGGACATAGAAACGAAAATATTATAAAAACAAATACCTGACTGCTTAAACTAAAATTAGCCTTTGATTACTACAAATATCTGCTCAAAAAACATTACCGTTTCTATGAATCAGGCAGGTAAAGACCCTTTAAATCAAAATTTCAAAAGTTCCAGGATCTTAAGGAAGCAGAATATTTCGACTGGGGATCCCACAACTATTTCTATTATAAAGCAGTTCTTACGTCTTTCTATGAGACTAATTTAATGATCATATTATTGAAAAACAAAATAATTCCTGTAAATTGTAACGAAATTGAAAATCTCTATATTTTTATGAATGAGGGAAATTATTTAACTAATTATACGAGCTTTGTATAACACTTAGTAAGGTTTAGGGAGACATAATGTAATTATATAAAATCAAAAAGTTACTCACTTTTGAGTAATTATCTACTACTGAAGCTATAACCAAATAATTTGGACTATAGATTCATTTTATGATACCTACTAAGCAAGTATATTTTAACATTCCAACCCTAGGGGAGTTGAATAGAGTTTAACCTCCTTTGTATTATAATCTACTTGTTTTGGAGTGATTGGAAGAGCGCGAAATATATTCTTAAGCAGGTCTTCAAAATCATTTTCCATCACTAAAACGAATTAAAAGATTCTGTACACGTTCATAGCAAAACGATAAATCGATAGCTTAGTTGCGAATGGACTTACTTATAATACTCGATACTTCAAGACCTGAAAGTTACAACTTAGTTTTAGTTGCAGTTCAGATATTTTGCAAACTTAATCCATTGTTAGAAGTATTGTTTTCAATGCCAAACGTATATCAGGTTGGTTGCAAACTGCGGAAAGGTTAAAAGGCGAAATTTAATATTATCTTTTAAAATCACGCCAACTTGCTAAGCTCTCTCAAAGAAAATGCTTATTTAAGATTATCGAGTTGAACTATTTGAAGGTAACTTTTTTGTGTATTATTAAACAGTTAAAATCATGATAAATAATGAAGAGGTAAGTTAATATCGATATTTTGTTTTCACATATTCATAATATATTTCAGCATTAACAGAATTGAATTTCTTAGAACTCTAGTACTAACACAAAGTAACGTGCAGTCTTTGATACTGTCAAGTTTGTATAAATGTAAGCCGGAACGTGAGACGAGAGAAATAATGAGAAATTCGATCTAAGTCTCAACCAACGACATTATGTTTGTGCAAACTTACAAAGGTCTGAGCATTGTGAGCGTAGCATAGTGAGGATAGTGAATTATTTATTAAAACAAATATTGTTATGGATATAACGAAATAATTATTAATCCCAGTCATCTTTATTAAATGTTGTTGTTGTACACCAATTAATGCAAATGTTGATCGAATTTGAATTTTTAATTCAATTGAACATGCGAGATATAGAATGAACTTCTTCCCGAACTTATTTCCTAAGTGCTACAATATGTGGCACTTCAAGAGAGGTGCAAGGAGAGCTCTTCAGCGAAGGCTATACATTGGTGACGATGCATTGACAACACTCCATCAGGTAGCTCGCCTATGTTATCTTTAGTTATCTCTGCTTTATAACTGGGGTAAATTCTAGTTCCCCAGATGTTATCTGGTTAAAATAAATAGTAATTAAACATCCATAGTTAGTATGAACAGCAATTACCATTCAGATGGACTATACTCTCGTTCGTTCTTCAATATCATACAAAAAGCATTACTTCTTACAATCAATTAACAATTATCATAAATTTCCTACAATTCTATTACTGAGACAATCTCTTTATTGTACTGGTAAAGTACGGAGCACTACTCGTCTACAACAAATTATATGAAATCTATTAGAACATCAATAAAATGGAATCTGAAAGATCTCACGAGGACTGAGAGATTTATGGTGCACCTAAATCGAATCCGGGCCATTTGTATGCACGAATCATTTGTTACTCAACTTATTTGCACGGAAAAACATTTCATTTTAGGTTGACATTGTATACGTACTTCTGTTTTAATTTTCTGAGTCAGATATAACAGAGAGGTATAAATAGTCATTGTTTGTGATATGTCATCACTGTTTTGTGTTCTAATTACAGGTCCCCTATAATAATAACAGAGACGACTCCAATGATAAGTCATGACATGTTACAATCCGTCAAACCGTTTGGGCTGTAGAGTGTGACAAAGAAATGGACATACAGTCATACATACAAACATACGCTGGAAAAACATTACCCTCCTTCTGACGCAGTCGGGTAAATAACGTAGTAGTAGAGATTACATCTGCTATGTAATTGGCTACTCTGGGCTAATAGCTGTGCCCATTGATGAGGTACTATCATTATAAGCTACTGGCCTAAGGGCAGCTGCCATCGATGTAAAGTACAGGAGGCGCCATACGATCACCAAACGTGGCAACATTAATAAATGATGTGACTAAACAGTTATTGAAATAAGTTGCGAAAAAATGTACAGATTTTAACATTTTCAAGGTGGTAGAGCTCTTTGTGGTTCGACTCCGGAAGCACCACCGCCACACCTATTTCTGCCTAATAACAGCAGTGTTGTGCGCTGTTGTGTTCTGGACTGAAGGGTGTGGTAAGGGAGACATACGTTTCCGAGGCATTCCATCTTAGTGCTTAGGGGTAGCAACGCATCTGTGGCCAATCTTAGGTGAGACTTTGATCTTACCTAGGGTTGATTACAGATGTCCATGGGCGGCAGTAGCCACTTACCATCAGGTGGGCTGCATGCTCGTTTGCTACTTCGGTGCTATAAAGAAAAAAATGACTTTGCAAAATTCAAACGCTGCCAGGGACTCTCCAGGCCTTAACTACAACGCTATAATGGGGAATAAGGAGTAAATAACTGGCTCTCCATTACAGTATTGATCGAAGTTCAAAGCACGAAAAAACATTCACATTCAAGGCTTCTTCGATGATTAAATTATAATTGAAGTAGGTACATAATAATGTAGCTATCTGTGATGACGCATAATTTTGATTTATTACTAGTTGCGCAAAATGTTTGCTATAAGGATGAGAGGACGTGACTTGTCATCAAAAACAATGAATAATATTTTAGATAGCAATTTGTTACAATATTTAAAAAATGGGATCATAAGGGTATTTCTTTATTTTTGCATTGTGTTTTAAGCCGGAAATTGAGGAAAAGTGATTTAGTTTTTATCTATAATGCATATTTATAAAAGAAAATTTAAGAGGCAAAACTTCATAAGGTTAATATATTATATATTTTTTTATTTGTAAGTAGCAAACAAATATTTAGTTCGAGTGATATGGATATCTATACTCCAGATAAGATTGGAGGGATACCTGAGGTCAACCACAGATGAGTTTCATCCCATGAGGACTTAGTTGAAACGCCTCGAATATATATGTCTCTCTTATCACACTTCTAAGACCAGAACAGAGGAGCGCTACACTGCTGTTATCTTATGTAATATATGATGAGCGTGGACTACATGACTTTAAAATCTGCGATGCCTGGGATTGAAAGTCAGTCCTCCAGAAAGGTCGTTCAATATTATACTCTAATTAATAATTTATTGGATAACTCTGTAAGCTCATTGCGGTATGCAGTGATAGTAGAGTATAGACTGATTAGCTCCAATACGTGCTCTGCATAAAGTTAGCAATAATATTAAAAACTTAATTTTATACCAGAATTGTATTGTGTATTTTTTTATGAATGCGCAATCTAAGTGGCCTTTGCCTTCCTTACGCATCTGTAATCAATCATATACTACTGTATAAGAGCTCTTCTTGAAAAATTCCATGGATGCTTTGCTTTCTCCGACGTTCTACCCCCCAAAATCATAGTCTTAATTGATTAATCATCTTGAGTTTAGCAACGCTGGTGGATTGTATGTCAAACTTTACAGAAAAGAGTCATAAATCGGATACTCGGATCGGATTCGTTACAGAATAGAGACAAAATTACACAATTGACAATAATAATCGTCTCTAGTCGCGGTTCTCCTCTCAAAGTGTTCAGGACAAGAGTTTAAGTCATAGTCCACCGCGCTGGCCAATTGGTAGACTTCACACAACGCTAACAACTTTTCTTAAATAACTCTCAGGCGGGTAACTTTCTCGTTATCCTATACTTCATTCACCCTTAAAGCAATGAATAATTTATTTCAATATGTTCATGACCTCGAAAGGTCTATGGTGTCCCTGGGATTTGAACCTCGGTCCCCAGGTCATCACGGCTTAACGCCGCTATAACAAAGAATTAGTATCTATGAGCCTAAGCTACTTCTTGACTCAGCACCTTTACTCTTTAAGTCTATATTATAAGTTGATTGTAGGACACGAGGCCAGATACGCTTAAAGATATAAAAATGTCAAGGCTTATCTATGTCAGAATGATCTTTAAGTACATAAAGAGAAAGCCATACTCCTCAGAGATACAATCGTAAAGAGAGATATGCTTAAACATAAGTGCTCACGAACACGAGCGCTAACGAAAGAAGGAATACGGACGTAAAAAGAATAGTAAAAAATATTTCAGACACTCAAATTTGGTGTCTGGTGAAATGTTCCACGTATACCAATAAACGAACAAGTTTAATTATAGTTAAGTGGTCACTATCAATGAAGGACGTTTGTAAATTACTTTATATAGAACTTTAGTAATACCTGAGTTGCAGTCAGCTCTCAGTACAGTTCTTTAACCCCGCGAGCTAGTCTGACACGCAGTGGGTCCCGGGTTCGATCCCCGGCCAGGCAGACATCTGAATGATGAGTTTAGGTTTCTGTTCTGGGTCTGAGTGTTTGTGTATTTGTCTTTGTGTGTCCATGGCACCCATGACACAGGAGAAAATCCTACTGTGGGGCTATGAGTGTAGAAAGCGTTTATGTTTATTAATGTGTTTCATATCGATCAATAGATTGCTTAGATTAGTATAGGTGGTGGAAATGTGTTCAGTTAAGCTATGTATCTTTAAAGTAGGATGCGCAATAAGGGTTGGTTTTATGGATACTTGCTAAATATTGAACCGTGACCGGCATAGCTTTACAAATACGTTTAGTATAGATGAAGTTGATACTAAGTAGTCAATGCGTTTGTCATCTCTATGGCACATACATATACCCTGTTGGCTTTGACGGAATCAGTCAAATAGCTTTATTACATAGTTTCTACCTTGCGCATAATTTGTATCACATTACCATAAACCCTTTATATTGGTTGCTTTGTTTCACCCAATCAAGATATTCTATTATCGAATCATTGGTCACAGATAAGGCTAAGGAAGCCTTAAGCTGCACTAGTCGTTGAACACGTGAAAACTGGTACGCATTTTTAAAAGAAATTATTTTGAAAAGTACTTTGAGTCAGATTCATCCATGATTAATCTAAGGAAATTAATTTCTACTTAAAATATAACTGTATAATCTAGCGTGAGTTACAATACTTTTGTATCATTTACTTTATTTATGAAAAACAGGACAAGGTTTACGAATGTAAACCTTGTCCTGTTTTTCAATACCTTCATAAGTACTGTACTGAGTAACTGACATAAGCTTACATAAAATAAAAGTAACGTAAAATTACATATCTACATACTAAAGATTGCTTGTATATTGGCCAAGTGTTTAATATTATTGATGTAGCAAACAAGCATACAGTCCACCTGTTGCTTAGTGGCCATTGGAAATCTAAAGTCCAGATAAGATTAAATTGACGACCCGCGTGACGGAGCGGTCACCATAGCGGTCTGACACGCAGTGGGTCCCGGGTTCGATCTCCGGCCAGACAGAAATCTGAATGATGAGTTTAGATTTCTGTTCTGGGTCTGGGTGTTTGTGTATTTGTCTTAGTGTGTCCATGGCGCCCACGACATAGGAGAAAATCCTAGTGTGGGACTATGAGTGTAGAAAGTGTTAAAAAAATCTATTTGAGTTAGGCGACAAACGCGTTGCTACCTCGAAGGACTACGTTTGAAGGCCTCTAATAAATACATCCGCGTCACCGCTTGCAATAAACCAGGACACCACAGCGCTTAACACTGCTGTTAGGCAGAAATAGGTGTAGCCGTGGTCCCTTCGGTAAAGGGATGCCACAAAGGCTTCTCCCACCTTTAAATAATATAAAGCTTTTCACAATGTTACAACTTAAATCATCTATAGATTAACGGCATAGGGTGCATAAAATTATTTGTTTTGTTTGTGAAATTTGGAAATTTCCTTATGTCTTTTTTCTATTTCCTAATGTCCCCTCTATATTACATCTTATTTCCATAAGTACTTGTGAGCGGTGTCGTAAACCGAATAGTTATGAAAGGAACAAAAACATAAAAGGATAAATATCAAATATTGATTGCAGATTATTGTTTCTACATATATATTTTATTAATTTTAAAATATATTTTACAATTTGTCCCTAAGGTAATATAAATACACATTAATTTATATTACCTTAGGGACAAATTTTATTCAAGTAAGTTTATTCGAAATTGTTTAAGTAGTTTGTTATCCTATGAAACAATGTAATATAAAAATTTAACCTAAGGGTTTATATTCGATACAAACATTTGTTTGTTTTGGTTCCGTACCCAATGCGTATAAACGGGATCTTATTACTAATCCTCCCCTATCTGATTGACTCTATCCTACATGGCTCTATTTCTTGAATCAAAATAGATAGAAAATTGTTTTTTTTTTTTTGAGTTATTCGTCATCTCGCCCGACAAAAACTCGCCCAGTCGGACGACTTGGCACCTTTCGAATTAGAATAATATTTCTGTCGTCAACTCGCTCGACCATGAAAATGTGAAGTAACTTAGTACGAAGTTAGTCAACTACAAAAAATATTTTTAAAAACGTTCAATATTATATGATTGGACTTTAAACTACTAAAACAAAATGTTATTATATCATAGTTTTAATTACAATTTCAATTACAGGCCTATTGTGATAACCTCCCTGCTCTCAAAGGTTATGGAGCGCGTCATTAATACGCAGCTCCGGAGATACCTCGAGGACCACCAGCTGATCAGCGAACATCAATATGGTTTTTGCAAGGGCCATTCAGCTCGTGATTTTCTGGTGTACCTCACACATCGATCGGCTCAAGCCATTGAGAGTAATGGGAAGGCGGTAAGCCTGGACATTGCAAAGGCCTTCGACCGGGTCTGGCACAGGGCCATCCTCGCAAAGCGTCCATCTTACGGTCTCCCCTAGAGGTTGTGCATATGGACAGCCAGCATTCTGCTGAGCGGCACATCATCAGACACCATTAACGCCGGTGTACAACACAACAACGGCGTTAATGGTGTCTGAGCAGAACCCGTCGACTACAACCTTGATGTACAAACGAACGCGCCACCCGTTACTGGTTTGCCCGCTTTCGTTCTGGAAATTTTGACCTGAAAAATGAACCCAGTGGTCGTTCGAAAACTTTGGTCGACAATGACGAATGAAAGGCGATTGTGGAAACT
The DNA here is from genome assembly GCA_002930495.1 of Cecropterus lyciades. Classification (NCBI taxonomy): domain Eukaryota; kingdom Metazoa; phylum Arthropoda; class Insecta; order Lepidoptera; family Hesperiidae; genus Cecropterus; species Cecropterus lyciades. Next base: position 24,558 of record MOOZ01000646.1, on the reverse strand, counting down.
GATGATACTCAATCTACGGCTAAATTAGAAGCAGCTTTCGACGTTAGCATCAAAACAAGTTCAAAATTGGTCCAATTGCGTCAAATTGCATGGTAAAAAAGTTTGACAAATGACAATCCCACGAAGTACGCGTCGAGACGTGCACTGCTCAACGGGCATACAAATAAAGAAATTCTGGACCGCATTGTTATTTGTGACGAAAAATGGATCCTGTTCGACAATCTGCATCTGCAGTAAAGGTTTTTAGGGTATCTTGAAAAAGTAACCATTAGCTGTGATAAATGTTCCACAACACAACAATACTGAAAAGTGTGCAATATATCAACACATTCCTATTAGGCGTGATGCAGTTAACGTCACTACACAAATTACTACTAGGAAATACCACGGTTCGTTAAACAGGAAAACCTCATGCAGTTTTACGTATATAGATATTTCTTTCTCATTGTTGTATAAAAGAAGCAAATGCGGTCCATCTAATGATAAGTGAAATGATTATCAACCATTAGGTTATAATTAGCAGTTATAATTATAACGTAATGGTTGAAACTCGGCCTCTCGATCGAGGGTCCGAGGTTCGAATCCTAGGTATGCACCACTGATTTTTCTAAAATGATGTGCGTTTTAGAAATTAATTATCACTATGGTACTGTGAAGAAAAACATCGCGTAGAAACCTGCACAGAGTTCTTTCAAGTTTAAAAAACTTCCCAATATATGTGGAGTCTACCTTCTAGGAAGTCTAGTCTTCGCACTTGGCCTGCGTGGTGGACTATGGCCTAAGACTCTCTCATCCTTATGGGGCAATAATGGGTTGACAAGGGATATTACGTGGCCACTGCTACCCATTAACATCTTTTTTATAATATGGAAGTAGTAAACGCGCCTGCAGTCCACCTGATAAAAAGTGACCACTGCCGCCCATGGACATGATACAAGACCAGATAAATTCGTAAGGCTAGCCATAGACGTGCTGCTACCCTTAACGACTTAGTTGAAATGCATCGAATAAGTATGAATCCCTTATCATCCCCGTCAAAGTAGAAAACAGCAGCGTTCAAAACTGATGTTACTACGTGGAAATAGGTGTAGCGGTAACGCCTCCGAAGTCGTGCTACAAAAAAGCTCTAGGAACATTCAAGTGATTTTTATTAAATTAGCTTTTTTAATATATTATTAATGATTCAAGTGTGGGAGAATCTTGCACGTTTGAATACACGACTGTTTTGTATAAAATTGATTACAGATGTCGATGAATGGTCCCTTATCATCACTGTATGTTGATTTACATACATTAAAATGGCACAAGGGTTTTAAACGCATTTATAAAATAATCGGAATATTAAATTGATGTCATTATTATGTTGTAAAATAATTTGGTAAGTATTGTCAACTCTCTATTAAGGTCATCGCGTGTTTCTGGAAGGCTAATATGATAAATCACAACTTCATTAGGAGTACATCGTATGATACTGATATGCAATTAAGTATGATAAATATTACAACTTGTTATAATAAATGTAAAGTAAGTTAAATCTTGTTTGTAGTAATTTTAGTAAAATATATGAAGGTATTTTTACACTTAAAATAAAATAATAAAACTTGTCTCTTGTAACCTTGTTCCATTACGTATTGGTACAGTTTAAACATCACTTAAGAACATTTTTAGTACACAAGATTTATTTACAGAAGCCTCAGTCATGTAGGTTACCTCGCGATTGTCCCTGTAGTTCCGGGACCAGAATAGGGCTACGGTATCCCCTGCCTGTCGTAAAAGGCGACTAAATGGGGGCTTTCGGGGTTGCGGGCGGCAAGCGTGGGAGCTCGAGCCGTCCAGCCAAGCAACCTCGTGAAGGACGGCGGCATGTGTGGTCGCATGCAGTCCGCTCCCCGGGAAGAGCCCGTAAAAGGGGTAAAAAATCCCACATAACCCAGCGTTGCCCCCACGACGACGGGTACCTTTTGAAGGTTTCCCCCTCGTTACAAAAAAAAAGGTATCCTTTACTGTTTACGAAAATAATAACCAATTTTCGGCAATAGTAGCAAATTTTCAGGAATAGGAAGACACCCTACCTGATAGCCTAACTTAGATACCGTCTGCCTGTCCATGCTGGTCATCATTAATTGTTAACAACAGCACCCGATATTAATATAGGATTATTATTATTACCTACCTGAAAATAGCGTTCTTAATAGAGATTTAATAAAAAAATAGCTTAACGGTTGCTTGATAACCATTTTTATATCTAATCCATTTCACTCCTGTAGGAGGGCCCTATTTCCTTTTTATAGAATTCTCATCCACTTTCACAGGGCTGAGTAATCTTAATTGAATTAGCCTTACACCAGCAATTAAAACTTCAGTCCAATTTACCATAACATGTTTCAGTAAATGGACCTAAAGTAAATGACGAAATTTTTATTAGCCTTCCTTTATTTCTCTATTGTGCAAGAGTGAGATGTACAATAACTAACATTTTCATCTTCATTATTTATTGAAATGAGTTAAACCCACCTAACAAGTTTGTTATGGAACAAATTATGAGTTTGCATTTAGCGGAATTTGAAAGTTTTCTTTCAGGTTGGTACAATTTTCTAATTTTAGCTCGGCTTCTGGTTTCAGTATAATTTGGGGATGAATCGGTCAAAATAAGTGTCCCTGAACTTGTAAGAAAATGTAAATTTACTTTCTCCGTTATTCGTTTACAATTTTACGAACAAAATACAGTAGGAAATTATTTTTGATTTCATAACATGGTGTCATTATAAGACTTCAAACTGGAAATAGCGTGTATACTTTCCCTTTTTAACATAATCACTAAACATTTAAGTATATACAACTGAATATGACAATGGTTGTAGTAAATGAAATAGATAAATATTCTACCATATTCTATGATATAAAGCATCAGTGACTTTGAAGGTACTAGATCTGTAAGGTACCTCGTTTTGGTTGAAAGGTAGGTTAATGAAGGTTAAAGGTAGGTAATAGATGATACCAGTTGACTTACGCGTGAGCGACCATTTTATTCCTTACAAGGGTCAACTCATCCCTTATCGACTTCAAATAGAACCTGTTCTGGTCGTAGATTTCCATGGACGCTACTTAAGCTTCTCAATAACAAGACGATTAGGAATTCTATATTGAAATAGATGAATACAGCATCACGCGTTAACGGCTCGACCGATTTCGCTAAGTCTTTTGTTGTTTATTATTATCAAAAATATAATCATATGAAAGTTTCATGAAACATTTTAAACATTAAGAAAACCTAACAATAGTACATTAGTACTGACAATATAAAATTTTAACGTAACCTTATGGCATTTGACATAACTGTCTCCTACCAAATCTAGTTCAAAATTCACAGTAAAGACAGGACAAAGTCTCTCATGTTAGTCAGTTATAAAATTATTTAGACATGTGCATTAATTAGTATGGGACACATAAGTGTAATTATTTTATCTAAAAACCAAGATTAGATTAAAAAATAATAAGTTATTTTTTGTTTATAGTAGGAAGTAGCAAACGAGCATGCAGCCCACCTGATGGTAAGTTGGTACTGCCGCCCATGGACTTCTACAATGAACCCGTAAGATCAAAGTCTAACAGACAGAATCCTAGAAAGTACCTAAGAAGAATTCTAAGATGGATCCTAAGAAGAATGGCCACAAAAGGGTTGCTACCCTGTAGGATAAAGTTTGAACGCTCCTACAAGCGTTTTTCGTTTAGATAGGTATGCCTCGTAGAAATAAGTGTAGTCGTAGAGCCTCTGGAGTCGAATCACGAATGGTTTTACAACCGTTAAAAACATCCGATGTTTTGGCGTTTTCTCCATTGCCATTTTAGACGGAACTCAAGTAACAATATACGATTCTACACAATTATTTAACTACTAAACATACATTTATGTCACTTTACTTACCCTTCAACACAGAATGTTTGATAAATGTAATTGGTATTTATTGCCCGTTTTTCTTTTACAGCTAATTTAATTCAAGCATAAGTATGATAATAATTGAATAGTCCTTTTTACATCATCACCTTATTAAATTTATTTAGAATACCCACATCAGGAACGCGCTAGCCTTATGAAATGAAAGCATTTGAATGTAAAAAATATGTATTGGCTTTTTGATGTTAGAAATGACGAAAATCAATACGGCTATTTAGTACTAGGAGTCAATCAAGCAAGCAAGAAACCGCTTAAAGTTTCACCATAGTTAAATATTTTGGATTTAAAATATTAATAGTTATAAAAACGTAATTATTGGAGTTATATAAATCATAACTGATACAGAATAATGGAACTTTTGCCAAAAAAATCTTGATAAACAGTTTTTAAGCATAATACAATTTTAATATAATAATTTACACGGTAATTTTATATGTAATCAATTTAAAGATAATCAAATCGAACGTGTTTCAGATATTAAATAATTTCATAACATTACAACTAGATAAACGCAAAGTGCGTAGTTCGTAAAAACTCATAACTTTAAGAAAATATGAACGAAAAATAGAAACTTTAGTTAATAACAAAGTGAAAGTTTAAAACAGATTACGCTAAAACTTCATGATTAAATAAAAACAAAACCGCAACTGGCAGAATGAACATTGAAAAAATAAACACGACAGCGTTAGAGAACGACAACAAATAATTCCAAATTTGAACTCACCGTGAGCGGGCGGGGCTTTCAATTTGACATTTACACTTTTTAATTCGGTGAATTTTGAATGCAACGCGGTAAATTAGCGAGCGCAACACCGGTTGCTATGGTCAACACGGGACGCGAGTGCGAAGTGGCTGGGACAGAAGCGCCCCCGTCAGTTAGGCATGCGTGTTACGACTTTATTAGCCAATGAATAGGAGTTTGAGAGGTTTCCGGATAATTTGAGTTTGGAATTAGTTTTCTTTAATAAGTTCTTGTTGCTCCCGGTTTTATTTTTATATACAGCCTCGTTTATCTTTACAATTACGTATATCTTTTCATGCTCAATTATAGAAATTAAAAAACTTGCAAATAATAGTTACTTAACAAGAAAACCTAATATAAGCAATTTGCAGTGACGTAATGTATTACTTACGTTTTATGATTAGTGCAAATATGTTAGAATTAGTTAGTCCTAGTTATATACTATGTAATTAGAATTTTTGATTTAAGATTTGATGTAGCAAATCGAGAACTTATATTTTTCAGTGTTATATATTTATGTTTAATAAACTTATTCTGTTCTATGTATACATGTATTTTAAGTATGTATGTCTGATAGAATTATAGAAAAGGAACACATAACGCCATCTAGACTTTCCAATGGCATTCACTTAATAAGTAAAATGTTGAATTCGAGATAATTATCTTTTCACAATTTTATTCTTGAGAATATTTGATATTTTAAGATATATATCGATACATATTATTTGTAGTACCGTAGCCTGGATTTATGTGTCAATAGTATATTTATAAGTTCGTTTACTACAACAATTTGAATGATATACATTTTATATTTGTATCTGTGATTAATCTACAAAAGTTCAAAGATTTTCTAATAAGTATAAATACAATTGTTTATATGGTTTCAGATCGTCCTATGTTGTAGTCATAGCGCGAACAATATTCTTCGTAGCTCCGTCCGTAGCCTTATTTTCCTCAGTAAAGTATTTCTTCTTTCTTTAATAAAATAATCCAAAGCCATTATCCATTTATAAGAGCTTTAGAGGCTCTCTAATATCTTTTAAGTACCTTTAAACAATTACATTAGGGAATAATTTTCCTACGTCTTGTCATGAAAGAAATATTCACAATAAATTTAATAAAATGCAGTACGTTATCAAGATAAACATGATGAAGGATTTACTTTTAGCCGTACAAAGTTTTAAACTTAAATATAAATGAAAAATAACGTTAACTTCATCTCATATCACAATGTTATTTATTTTTAAACACGCCATCTAGCGATAAATAGCAGAACTTCTTTATGAGGGAGGGTGATAAAATCCAAACAAAATGCATTAAACATTTAACTGAAGGGTGCACACGCATAAGCGGGCAGGAAGCAGGACCGGTGCTAGTATGATCCTTCAATAATACCAAATAATAGATTGATGACGTCACAAAAACGTATGTATGCAAATAAGAGTAGGTACATTGAGTTTCATTTTAGTTAAATTGGGTTGATGTAAATACATCCATTCAACATGTATGCCACTATTTAAATAAGTGGAAGTCAGATTTAAGGGATACTTAATATAAATATGATAAAGGATATTATTTAAGAGAAATAAAACATATTAATTTATATTTTTAATGTAGGGCGTATACTTGTCGCGCGTGTTTACGCACACATGAATAATTGCTTGCTATTTATTTGCGACCCGGCTACGAGAGCAATGAAATGTACGGATGTAGTGAAACGGATGTAAGCACGCATGACTAGAAAAACAAACTCGAATATGTATTCACGCGTATTTTTAAACATTTTAAGGAAATGTTTCTATTTGAGAGTAATTACATTGACAGTAAATAACTTCACGGTTTTTTAAATATCTATTTTTAAGAAGCTTATCGAATTATTAGCTTGTTTAAAGGATTTTTATACGTTTTAAATTTAAGTTTTATACGTTTTTAATTTTCAAGGTGGTAGAACTCTTTGTGGTTCGACTCCGGAAGCACCACCGCCACACCTATTTCTGCCTAATAACAGCAGTGTT
>MOOZ01000645.1:607262-623542 GCA_002930495.1 Cecropterus lyciades | reverse complement strand
TTAAGCAAGTTGTTCACCTATGTTATCAGGGTTGAAGAGTTGAAGATCAAATTATTAATCGTATGTCTCTACTCAAAAAACTTATTTCATATACGTTATTGCCAAGTAGCTTTCACCTATAGTTTAGATAGGCATGCATGAATACCAAGGAATTGAAGATCAAGTTTTTCATCAATCATCTCTTCCTAGGATTGCTCTTGTATGCATATCCGTAAGCACCAAATGTTTAACTCTTACGGTTTAGGTATTACGTACCAATGCATCATGAGGGTTGAAAAGTGAAAGGTCAAGTTTCTCGTCTTAAGCCTCTACTTAATAATCTGCTTAAAAAACCTAATATATATCCGATAGCACCAAATGGCTATCTCCTATGGCTTAGGCTTGCCTGTATCATCAGGGTTAAAGAGTTGAAGGACAAATTTTTCATCATAGTCTCTGCTTAACAAACATAATAAATATCCGTAAACACTAAATGGGTAACTCCTACGACTTAGGCATGAAGTACCCTGCATCATCAGGGTTGAGGAGTTGAAGGTCAAATTGTCCGTCATGGTCTCTGCTTAAAAACCATAATAAATATTTGTAAGCATTAAATCGCCAGCTTCTTTGGTTAAGGCTTGGAGTAATAAGTTGATAATGCAGGGGTTATCAGGATTGAAGAGTAGAAGGTTACATTTTTCATTGATTGTTTTTACTTAGCAATCTTCTTATATATCTTTAAGAACTTAATGGCTAACTTTTACGGTTTAGACATTTAGTACCCCTGTATCATTAGGGTTGAAGAGTTTAAAGTCAACATTTTTAGTTTGTCTCTGGTTAGTTTATGTTTCGTTTATATATTTTCAATATTATTATACATTATAATTAAACACCAAGTCGTATCCATGATAGAAATCGATTTACGAAAATATGGAGGATCATACTACATATTAATAATACTTTAAAAATAAAACAGTCTACAATCAATTTTATAACTTGTTTGAGAATAATATGTAAAGTTTTAGTCAACGAAGAAAAAAAAGCAAGAAATCAATACAAACATGACACAGAAAAAAATGTACGTGTCTCTTGGATACTTCAATTAATCGATCTTAGCTTAACATGGATTTATATAGTATCTTATCTTACTATTAGTAAGTCTGGCAACATTGACAATATGTCTGTCTATTTCTGTAAGTTGTGCGTCAAGGATTTAGCAGTTTGCCTAAAATAATTTATTTTGTTACTTAATGAGGCAAGAAGAACGCCTTGTAGCAGATAAGTCGTTCAATTATAAATATAATAAGTAGTGTTGTCGTGACCAAGTTATCTACTGTCCATTTTGGAGATTTGTAAACGTTCGTCATGAATATTGTAGTGTTTACATCAACGTTATATTGTAATAGTGTGTTGTCGTCTAAATATGGCTTACTACAACGCCGGCAGTGTTAAAAACATAAAGAATAACGATTCAACTGATGATAATTCTGTCGTTGATGATTTATCTATAATTCCACTCGAAAAGGATAGTTTCGGTAAGTAATTCTTTTAAAGTTATGTTTATAACACTACTATACTTTTGTCGTAACATTTTAAGTATGTTTTCAGATACAAAAAAGAATGGTTTTCTATAAATTTGGTACTGATACTGTATTATTGTCAGTAAATAAATAAAAATAACGATTGATAAAAAACTAAAATCAAGAGTATCAAAACAAAAAGCAAAATTAAGTGTAGGATTATTAACATATTAAAGATTATGGTTCCTACATCTCATATAATATGATTAAATAATCCAATATAATATGATTAAATAATCCAAAGCATTAAAGGATTATGACATTTTTATTCTTTTGAGTAACTTAATAAAAAAATCTGTTTTCAATTCGTAAGAACATACATCGGCTAAGAATGGTTTTAGTATTTAGCCCACTTTTGTTTTCCCCATTTCTTAATTTTACAAATAATTTTCTACAGCTTATAGTGTGTTTTGTATAGAGCAAGATTAATATTGAGATAACATTGGCACTGGGGTAAAAACAAGATTGAAATTGTAGGCAAAATAATTATTTTACTCTATCTTTCTCTTCTTTACCTATAGTATAACTTTAATACCTGTTAGGTGGAAGAACCTTTTGAGTTTCGATTCTAGAGGCACCACTGTCACACCTATTTTGTGCCTGGTAACAGCAGTGTTAAGCATTCCTGTGTTCTAGTCTGAAGGGTGTGGTAAGGGAGGTATATTTATCTGGCTTTCTAACTTAGTCCTCAGGAGATGCAACTCATAGGTGGCCAGCCTCTAATAAGACTGATCTTATCTGTGATTGATTGCAGATCTCCATAGATGGCAGGATCCACATATCATCAGGTGGACTGCATGCTCGTTTGCTATTTCAATATTACAAAAAAAATGTTTTTAAAAGTTAAGCCTACCTTTTCTGTTATTTTCTAGTAACAAGAAAAATTTGCTTAGAATTCTATCTATAAAACTAGTACCAAATTGTGTACCAAAATATACAGACATGCTAAAATGGGGATGCTTGGAGAAGAGTTGTGTAGAGTAGTGATCGTTTTTGATGATCATTATTATCGTAAGAGGTGAAAGACATTTATTTATTTTTACTTTCATTCCAGCAATATGTGAATTGTGCGGACGTGTAGGTCACCGTGGTCAATTCTACTACCGCAACAATAAATTTTGTTCGTTGAGATGCAACCACAGTAGTGTGAGGCGACGTAATTGCACCTGGAAATTTAAACTAATGGAAGGGACCGAACACATGGCTGGTTTAATACCCTTGGAGCCTTTGCCCCAACTGCAACACTGGCAGGCCACATTTAATGAACTACAGGTATACCATAATTATAGTAACAAGCAATGTTCATGACTAAAGCTGACTTAATGATATTTTTTCTTAAGAGATAGGAATATCAAATAATCATGCAGTCCATTTAAAGGCAAGTAACCACTGCTACCTCAGAATGTATGTAGTGTCCGACCGAAACTGGTTTTCACGGCCGAAACCAAAACCAAATTTCGGCAATGGTCTCCGTTTTGGACGAAACCAAAACCGATACCTCCTTACAAGGATCATGTTTTGAGGGAAAAATAATTAAAATGTTATTATAATCAGTCAGTCTCCGTAAGTCTCAGTCAGTATTCTGTCTTTGACATTTTCATTTATTGATAATCAACATAACAACCCCTTATTTAAGAAAAAGATATAAAAATACTTACAATGGGTAAGGTATTTATTTGAGTAGGTAGATTCTTCTTTTGAATAGTATTCATGGTGTTTTAAAAATATATTAAACATATGGTTACTAATTTAAGTTGAATTCAATGCACCAAACATGACTGATCACAGTGTGAAAACTCCTGAATTCAGTTTCTGTTTCGGTTGTAGTTTGGGCAGCTTTTCTATTGTAAGCCGAATTAAATGAAAACACGTTTTTTTTGCTGAAACTCAACCAAAACCGAATCTGAACTTGCGGTCCGACGCTAGATCTCTAATGATGTCCAGCTAGGATCGAAGTGTGTGTGACTGTTTGTATTGTTAAGGATTGTGCATGCAATGAATGCACTGCCTAAGACTTAGTGAGAACATTTTCTATGTACACCATGACTTTATTCCTCAAAATTGCCAAAATGCCTACTCTACAAGGTTCTACTACCTTTTATGATGATTTAGAAAGTGTACTATTACTTTATAAAACTTTATTGTGACTTCTTGAAGTTTGTTAATGAAACAGACTGGTAATTAATAACTCCAAATTTTTGATAATATTTTAAATCAACTTACATGGTACTTGCATATAATACATCTGTTATCTTAGGTGTTGAGTCCAAAAAATCTCAAGGCTCCTACCTCATCATTTATCGAAAAGTTTAAGGAAATTTTGGAATTATGATGACAAGTTGTTTTAACAATTGGCTCTTGAGGCAAAGGCCTTAACATTTCCTGTTTTGCAAGGAGAGCCATGAAGACTGTGGAACAGAGTAATATAATTCCTATTTTCCACCTTATTTTCCAGGCAGGACCAGTAAAGAAATCTGCTGCATTAATTGCAAATAGTTATGAATGGAAAGATGAATTATTTGGTTGTGATTTTCTGGCTGCTCCTGTCAACCTGTTCAAACATGCACCTCTACATGAAATATGCACATTCGAAGGCATGAAAGTTGAAGTAAAAAATTCTGAGTGTGATAATAATTCTGAAAAACTGAATGACTACTTTTGGGTAGCTACAGTTTTAAAGGTAAGATATATAAATTGCTCGTAGGGAATACAATCTCAATGTAATGTTTATGAATATCAATAGTGTGAGATTTCGCCAATTATGAGACAAATAATCGAAATCTATAAATATTATTAAAAGAAGTCCATGGCCGCGTCTTTCTGTCTGTCCGAAAGCGATAAACTCGAAAATTACCAAACCGATTTTTATACGGTTTTCAACAATAGAAAGAGTAATTTCTGAGGAAGGTTTAGGTATATAATTCATTATGCTTGATGTAAATTAGCAGAAATACAGATAAATGTTGAAGAGGTCGCAAAAAATCTCGCCAACTGGGAGCTTTTCACGCGAACTCCTCGTAAACAAGCAAAGATACAGTTGATTAATGTACTAACGAATTCAAAATCTATAAAAATGCTACAAATAAGTCCGCCATAGCATATCTATCTTTTATGGTTGACTTACAATAAGCACTTTTATGTTCCAATTTTTAATTAAAAACATTACGTTATTTTCAAAGCTATATTTTTTAGTTCAGAATTAATCCTTATTCAAATGAATATTAGTTTGCTTAGGCATTATTGCAGATTAAAATTGCTCTTTATACTGTATCAATCCGATGAATAGTTTTTGAGATATCGTCGTTAGAAGTAAGTAGACAGCGTGTGTAATGTTGAAGATAGTACTACACAGCACTACCCACAACAATTTTTAAATTCTCTCAATCCTGCCGGCTTGATTGTACTATTGAGAAATTAGAGCCCTCCTATGTGAATAGCACAATACTTTTAGTATAGGATTGGACCATGTGGCAACGTGATTGTAGCAACAATCATCACCGGCCTCGTTTGCCCTTACGATAAATGAATCCCAGGGACAAACTTTCTCGATGGTTGGCATCGACCTAAGAAAAAAGTGCTTTTCTTGTCGTCGTTTCTGTCGTCCGTTCTCGAGTACGATCACATGAAAACCAATGTTTTGTTGTCACCTACAATTAACACTGTTAATATAGTCTACAGTGATGCATTTTCATAAATAAAGCATGCATAAAATGTAACTAAAATAATGTTAAAAATAACTGAAGTTGTAGACTGTACTAGAATTATTTGTTTTTAAATTTTCAACATTGAAACATTTCCAGCCATGGACGTTTTAAGTAGCATAATTTAAGAAATATATACTGTTTTAAATCTAAAAAAAAATTACTAAAGCAATAAAATGTAAATAAAAAAAAAGCGCAGGTGCGAGTCATACTCGCGCACGAAGAGTTCCACCATTATCTGTTTATATATTTATCCACGCGTGCAGATGTAAAGCCGAGAAGTAAAAACACGAGAGACTGCAGTGCCTACATTAGTTTGCTTGGATCTGTGTGCATTCGCAAATTTTAGCTGCTTACTAGTTGATTTAATAAAACATTTCGTTAAAATTGGTAAGTATGTGAACAATCTGTTTCAAGTAAATCAAGGGAAGTTGTAAAATTTCAGAAATGCTAGGACCAAAGTATATGTAATATAGAAAACGATGTACCTAAGTCCAACGATGACCTTTAAGTTATGATAAAATTCTGAAATAGCAGGATCTTTCATGTCGAGTTTCGACTTATTTATAGGCATCATTTATGAAGCCTTTTAAGCTGGGGAGTTGCATCCTCGCCATACAGAAACTCAATTCACCAAATCATTCACGTTATTAGGCATTTTTTAAGCAAGGGTGAAACCGCGGGGATCTGCTAGTATTTAAATAAGTAAGGAAAAAAAATAATAAGAATTATAGGTATTACAAAATAAACATTTCTTTTACGATTTTTTTTCCAGTAAACTTTTATGTATTTAACATTATTTGACGTATCAATCATTTTTTAAATTAAACTTTTAAGTACTAAACTTCAAACGAATCCAATCAAACTAGAAATAAAGCAGTTCTTTTATAACAAAACAACAAGAAGTTAAAAACTAAAATGAATCGATAACTAAGTTCAATTTGATTATTAAACTGAGATTATAGAAAACTATACCTACTCAGAGTTAAAGAATTAGAGTTAGAATTTAAAAATTAATTAACAAAATATACAATTTACACAACATATCTATAGATATAGATATTTTATACTAAAAATGAGACAGTGTATGTCTGTGTGTTAAAGATGGCGACTATTTTTATGTCCCGTAACGAAGCACGAATATTTCAGCTAGTACTCAATATATGCAATCTACTCATTAAACTTGCGAGATCACGCCTACTTTACGACCGAAATCAATTTCGCTAAAAAGGCCCGAGATCTCGCAAGAACGAAATTTCATTTACTTATTGCTCATTAAAATTGGTATTTTAATAATAAATGATAGATGTATAATTAATCCATCATAGATTCTGATCGATTTTTGAAAAAACGTTATGTTATAATATACATTATATTATGATATTCGAGATTGTCCATGTCTCCCTAGACATAGAATTGTAATAGTAGTGAGTAGAAGGTGCTATTATTTTAATAATTTTATATCTTTCTTTTATTTTTGGTGCAGGTAAAAGGCTATATGGGCCTTTTAAGATATGAGGGATGTGGAAGTGACGACTCTAAGGACTTCTGGGTAAACCTATGTTGCTCAGAGGTGCATCCTGTCGGCTGGTGCGCGACGCGTGGCAAGCCTATTATTCCACCTCGCAGTATAGCAGACAAATATACGGATTGGAAGAAGTATGTATTAGTTTAAAAATGGTTACAAATGTATTGGATTGTTTTTTATTATTTATACCACATACCAACACAATTTTGAGTGGATGTAATCAACAATGAAAACTCATGATGGTTTTAATAAATGGTCTTGTAACACAGCAGTCAGTAACCTGTAGGTCTTCCCAGACCTTCTCTTTGCGACCCTTATACCTTCCTAGAATAGTTTACATTTCTACTTTCGAATGCGGCCCACCATTATCTCAGGTAGCTACTATGTGGCCAAGGTTGCGACTGCTATTGTAACTTATAAAATTAGGATATAGGATATAGGATTTTCTCCTGTGTCGTGGGTGCCATGGACACACAAAGACGAATACACAAACACCCAGACCCAGAACAGAAATCTAAACTCATCATTTAGATGTCTGTCTGGCCGGGGATCGAACCCAGGACTCACTGCGTGTCAGACCGGTATGATGACCGCTCCACCACGCGGGTCGTCAAAACTTATGAGTACCTTATTATTCTTTTCTAAGCTTAACATTGAATCTTGCAGTATACCATAATGCTGGATTACGACATATAGTGATAAATTAATAATTTCTTAAAATAAGCATATTACCCTTTTCAATTTCAGATTTTTAGTTCGTCAATTAACAGGAGCTCGTACGTTACCAGCTAATTTTTACACTAAACTACATGAAAGTCTTGTCTCAAGATTTTCAGTTGGCTGCATTATGGAAGTGGTTGACAAGAACAGGATTTCACAAGTAAAGGTCTTGTATATTTAAGTTTATTAAAATTGGTTTTACATTAAATGTAGTCCATATTTAAAGCTAAAATAAATCACGCAAAGATAACTATTGTATTGGTAATGAAAATTGACTATTTAAATTTAAGTCATTATAGATGTCCATGGGCGGCAGTGGCAACTTACCTTCAAGTGTACTGCTAGCTTAAGTGCTATTTCCACACGGAAAAAATACTGCATGTTAAATTAATTTTGATTTTATTATTCGTCAAAGACAATAATTGATCTCTTTATTTTTGACAACTAGCAGACCCGTGCCCACTTTGTTGGGCATTAAAAAAATTTTGGTGTGGTTCTTAGACCAACTGCTAAAAGGAGGGTTATATTTTTACCACGTATGTATGTAGGTATATATGTACCTATTTGCATGCCAATTTGTCGAAACATGTACGCTCTATTATGTAAAATGTTAGTGCAACTATGTTTGTTTGTTACCTTTCAAGTGAATATTAAAATGATTATGATTGATTATGTAAATTTTAATTGTTCAATACTTCTTTGTATACAATATTTGATGGACTGTTATTATCTGGCAGCAAAATGTATTGTTTTTCTGCATATCCAACCCGAGATAAACCAACATATATCTGACTATGCGAAAAACACTCTTTTTGAAATCAATGCCTCCTCTTGTTCCGTACCATTATCAATAAAAAAATGCCACATAAATCACGTTTATTGTATGGGAGCCCCTGTAAATATTTATTTTATTTTGATTCCATTATTTATTCAAAATGAATTAAAAACTAAATATTCTGTGAATAAATTAAAATAAATGAATATACATCTACCTGTTGCCGTTATTAATATTGAGCAAAAAAAATGACATTTATTGTATGAGAGCCTTTAAGGTGGCTCTCATACAATAAATGTAATTTTTATTTATTTATTTAATTTATTCTGCTATTAGTATACGTAACAACGTGACACGTAATTTGAATATATTAAGATTTATACAAAAAATAAATTTGCAATAATTATCATTCAGTGATATAATAGATAACTCATGTATATTTTATGTATATAGTGATTTAATATATATAATGTTTCAGGTTGCAACTGTAAGTGAAATAGTAGGAAAACGATTGCATGTAAAATATTATGATAGTTCACCAGAAGACAATGGTTTTTGGTGTCACGAGGACTCCCCATTGATACATCCTGTTGGATGGGCCTTTACAATAGGACATCCCTTAGATGCGCCACAGAGTTACTGTCAAAGGGTTGCTGCTGGAAGAGTCTTGCCCAACGATACTGTGCCAGAGTTGTTTTATAAATACCCAACGAGTGAGGTGCCATTGTTTTCTGAAGGAGAGAAGATAGAAGCCATTGATCCATTAAACCTATCGGCAGTTTGTGCGGCCACCGTCATGCAGATCTTGAATGATGGCTACATGATGATCAGGATTGATTGCTACCCCGCCGAGGTCACGGGAGCTGACTGGTTCTGTTATCATGAAAGATCTCCTTGTATATTTCCCGTCGGGTTCGCGCAGGCAAACAACATCCCGCTTATTCCTCCGAATGGGTAACTATATTTCCTTAAACATATTGTTTAATGTTCCATGTAATTGTGATTGAGTTCTGTTGTAAATTCTATTCTATTTGAGGTTGAATACTGAGTCGGGTCTTCGATTCATCAATGATCTGTATTCGTGTATTAATATTTCGATTATCTGGCACTTCTAATTGTTACAGGTACACAGCGGAGCACTTCTCGTGGGAGGAGCACCTGCGCGAGACGGGCGCGGTGGCGGCGCCGCGCGCGGTGTTCGCGGCGCGCGGGCACGTCGTCTCGCACGGGTTCGTGGCGGGCATGCGGCTGGAGTGCGCGGACCTCATGGACCCGAGGCTGGTCTGCGTGGCCACCGTCGCGCGGGTTGTTGCTGATTTGCTTAAGGTAGTTATTATACTAGTGCCGTACGTCTAATATTAGTAAATATTTTTAATAAAGTGAAGGTATTATATAAAGGAGGAATGACTATCATAAGGCGACCATCTCGGTCTTCTGTGATCGATTTCAGATAGAACCCTTTTCTATATGAAGTTGCTTACAGATGTCCGTGGGCGGTAGAAAACACTTGCCAACAGGTGGACTACATGCTCATTTGCTACTTCAATCTGATAAAAAAAAATCACCAGGTGCACTTCGACGGCTGGGGAGCGGAGTACGACCAGTGGCTGTGGGCGCACAGCACGGACGTGTACCCGGTGGGCTGGTGCCGCGCGGTCGGCCACCGGCTGGAGGGCCCGCTGCAGCCCGCGCCGCCCACTAAGCGCGTCGCAGCTAAGCCGCCGAGACGGCGGCGGAGGCCCGGTGAGTCCTTCCTTTCTATATTAATAATTCCGTCAAAGCGTACGGTACACTTGATTGAAACCTTACCTAAATAATAAAATTCGGATAGTCAAGTATTTTGTTTAATTCTAATTGTGCAAATAGTCGCCAATATGGCTTCCGGCCACTGGAATTGGAGTGGTATTGGCCACTGAAAGCCAAATGAATAGACGCGAAACGGAATAGAAGCGAAAGGAATTCAAGGCGACGAAAAAAAGGGGAGAAATCGAGATGATCTTTGACGCCTGTGTTTCTGAATTTTCTGCAAAAAAAGGTCGCCAAATATCTAAATGTAGAATATTTATTATAGATTTGGCGTAGCTCCTAAAGTAGTCAGATGGGTAAAGAAACATTGTAATAAGTGATTGTTTCATGCAAAAATGCTTACGACAAAAACGGATATCCATCATGGAAAATAAAGTACTTCCGCGTACTTTATTTTAAGTTTTTTTAGTTTACATATACCCCAAATACTGTGAGTACAATATTTAATGAAGTATGGGTAGCAATCCCTTGTGTGTGATGGATCTAGAATTTTCATTAGGGAGCGGGGAAGGCGCTACACTCTGAAAAGTACATTTTCAAAAAATTGAATGGTGAAAAGTAAATGTAGTAAACGCAGCGTAATAATAAGTCGGAAGTAGGCGAAACGAAAGGTTTCTTTATCTAGATTTCGGGCTCTATCCCCGGCCAGGGGCCTACCTGTCTATCTGATCGTCTTTGCGTCCTTAGAGAATCCTCGTGTGTCTAGTACATATCGTAAGGATTGAGGGGCTCTTTTTTGCTTAGATATACCCTTGCGTAAGCTATGAAGTAAAATAATATATATCGGAAAATTCTCCTAGATGTTCGTATGATGAACATATAAAGAAATATGTGTGCAAAAATGCACCATCCAACCAGACATTTAATTGGGTTGCGTAATTAATCCTATGTTCATAGCATTTCAAACCATTTGTCTTATTTGTTTGCAGCCAAAGCGCAGCATCCACCGACTATGACCGAGGAGAGTTCGCAGAATAGCGACATGGGCGATAATAAGAATCTATCTCCCCTCAGCATGGCGGAGGCATTTCCTGATCCAGAGTCCCGCATGGACGACGACAAAATGAAAATGGAAATGGTTAAAATGGAGGTGGAAATGAAGATTCGCTTTCATGAAGTCGTCGACGACCGGCTTGAAGACACCAGTCAGAGTGATATTTCGGTAAGGAATTTAAATTATAGCACTTTCTTTTAAATAACATTTAATCGTATAAAGCCTCTCAAATCCTAAACACTAAATTGATTCAACGAACATGACAAAATAATTGTCAGTCCATTGGTAAATAAATATTTATATCATATTTTTATTCTATCTAGACGCCGAAAATAATCTTGCTGTTTCTCGAAAACTGCAACCTTTCACCAGAACCAAAAAACGATTAAAAAAAAAACTTAAATTACATTTTAAAAATTGAATTTTAATCAAAAAAACATTCTAAAAATTGTGTAATTGATTTAATTTATAAACCTTAAATCCGTATTCATTCAAGATACAAGTTCGCTTTCCAGCGTCCATTTACATTGCGATACATGACTCACACTGTGTTGTTTGTAATTTCCAGAGCACGCCTACAATTACTGCTAAGAACGAATACACTCAAGACGCTCCACCAACATCGTCGAATATACCATCCAGCGAAGATGATAGCATGGACTCTAAAGTGATACCTAGACTAGTCAATACCACTGTGCCCTTAGAAGTTCTCAATGCAGTCGAACCGGAAAACTGGACGACTGCGGACGTTGCAAAGTTCCTTACAATTAACGATTGTCAAACTTACTGCGTTAATTTCAGCCATATAAACGGTGCGATGTTGATTCAGCTAAGTAAGGACGAGATAATAGAACTATTAGAAATGAAAGTGGGGCCTTCGCTAAAAATATACGACCTGATTCAGCAGCTCATATGTAAGATAAGACCACAGAGTAGAATGACATTCAAATAGTTAGTAAGTTCTTTGCCAATGGAAGCCTCAAGTTAGCTAGTTTACAGTATTACTGTGATTGTATTGCTCTGATCGCATGTTTGATATGAGAAACAAATTGGAAGTCAAACCATATCAACGTTAATGTTACACGGTGATAAAATATAGTATAATATGGCATCATGATTGGACTTTATGGGTTTAGTCAGATCTTATATGTAATAACTAATATTACTGTCTAACTCTATCACAAAATGATTTGCAATCGTGTTTCCAACAAGACTCGAGGGAACGCAGGAGGTACGCTGCGAAGTTGTAGCGAACTCATAACGAGCTCTTAATTTGTTGTCTAGAAAAACACATTCGCAAATAGTCGGATAACCCATGCGCCTATAATGAATCACATTTTATATTTGCCTGGTTTTATTTATATTGTTTTTTACAAATGCTTCAATCTATTGCATTACACTGATTTTACATACATCTGTTATAAACTTGCGTACTATTATTTTTAGAAATCGAAAGTGATCTAAGTCATATTAATGTGGTCCTGCCCCAGTATATTTTAAACGATTAAATAAACATACACGCTTTTCATATGATCTGAAATAACATTTTTAGGGAAAAATTTAACTTACAACGTTACATCTTACAAGGTAAATGGGAATGGTCATGTTAAGATGAAATTAGAAGTTTCTGTTGCATTAGCCTCGATTACTTACCTTGTTTTTTTGTGTTCAGTTTGGAAAATAATCTGTACCAAAGAATTATTGAGATTCGCATAAATAGAAAATCAGTTTTATACTCAGTGTGACTAAATATTTGTTCTTTTATTTTACCAAATAGATCAATACAATATTTTATTTATGATACGTTATGAAACATCACCCTTGAAGATTTGATAAGATGATGCAGAAACCTCTCTTCATCACATGGTTTTAGACCGTTGCCATAAGTATTATTTTATAAAAAGTTTATTTTATCCACTGATACTAAGTGGCGGTTTTATACATTTTTATTTCAAATACATTACAATGCATGGTGTACTTATAAAACAAGATAAATACTCCATTTGAACGAATTTTTCAATATTATATAGTCACCTGTTTTTCGATCATAACAATGCTTATAAAGAGCTTTTTAATTATTATTTCATATATGACCTCCTCCTAATTTTAATCATTTACTAACATGCCCCCGAATGCTGTGATACGTTTTCAATATACTTGTCTATACATTAAAATAAAATTGAGAACTTACTATTCAAGAATTTGCAGCTATCCATTATTCTTATTTTTTTATCACAATCAATGTTATATTCGTCTAATCTGTTATGGAATGATCTACATAGTATATGTTCTTGTAGTCAAGTTCTAGCCATTGGAATTTGATGATATCATTAATATACGAATGGAATATAACAATTTTGTTATATTTGCAGCATTTCAATTATAATCATTTTTTTATTTGAGATAATTAGCGTATACACCGACAATGTTACTAAAATTATTCTTTATTTGTCACTTATGTGTTGTTCTTCTTAGTGGAAAATAGTAGACCTAATGCAGTTGTATTAAGGTAGAGAAGGAAAATCATTTTATTTTCTTGTAATTCACTTTACAATAAGAACAATTTCTTTGAGGACTACATGTATTTTATACAAACTGTTCGAACGTAATATAATCCCATAAAATTGTATTTACACGATTAATGTACCATTGAACCAATAATCATGGTTTTATTCATAAATGTAATTAAAATCTTAGACATACATGTTCTACACCAAATTAAATTTGATGATACAAATAAAAGAAATCGTCGAGTTTACAATATTACTAAGTATACAAGCATCTTGTAGTCACGAATCATATTTATAAGTAGCGTAAAGAAGGCCACTATCTGATAAATGTTTGTAAAACAAATTATTGTATGACCGCCATATGACCGCGTATATAAAGATTGGTTTATTTTAACTATGTGCGTGTAATGAAACTATTTTCATAAAATTTTATATAGGCCTAAAATAAAACATGTCTGATTCGTATTAATTGTTTATTGTGTATTTGAGCTATACGTAGTTTGAATAATCAAATGTTAATACAACTAATGTTATGGAATAGCACTGATACCTTGACTAGTTAAAAAAATACAGGAAATTGCATGTGTGTTCAGCCAGCCAGGGGCATTTGCATACTTATGACTGAAGTAACTAGATATTGTAATACGTTAACAAGTTCAGTGCCACCTATACACAGCGTGTTCTTGCAAGTTTTAGTACTGTGTCAGCAACACGCCAGGCGCGCTCACAATACTGTGTCAAAATATATACGGGATTAGGAGAAGTATTCGTGAAAAACAGTGGCACTGAATGGAAGCGTTTGTCATTTTTAAATAAGGTAACACAAATTGTGCCCATCTGCTGGAAAATTGCGAATTTATTTTAAGTTTTTTATATATTTTAAATTTGCCGTGAGTGACAAAAGGTGGTAGGTGTTACAAGGTAGGTAGGTTTGTGAAAATTTGCGACCTTTGTTATGTTAAAAATATAAATTCTCATTTGTAACGCTATAGTGAAAAATTCTTGTCCTGTATTTTTACTATTCTAAGAATCTTTTAATAAGTGTGGCGTTTTAACTATTTTATGTAGATCATGGGTTGGACCAAAATTATTTATATACGCGGCGTATCATGTTGTATGTATATTGGGTGATAAATAAAATTGCCTTCCTAGTGACTTATTTAAATAAGAAACCAAGTTAGACTATCTTATTGCAATTGGCACGGCTTGTGTTAGAGTGGAATGCTCGAATACTGGTAATAAACAACTTGAAACATATTTATGAGTATCATTTATTATCTCTTACTACCTTCATGTGGACGGAATAATTATAATCTTGTAGTTCGTTTTACCAATGTATATCTTTGTTTGCAGCCAGCTCTTGTAATATTTGGCCTGTGATTAATCTGTAAGGATAAATAACATTATTATTATCTGTAAGGATAAATAACATTATATTCCATCTTGGAAGACACAAAAAACGATTTATTTACAAATATTTTCATGTCACGGACATAAATATAACTTTTTACAGTGGAAGATAAAAAGTGCACAAGAAGGGAATTGGCTGATTAATTAATCATTAAGATATTAAATATGTATATAGGATGTTAGGTTCGTCAAAGGACAAGCATAATGTGACAGGAGGACGTATCAATTCTCGACATGATATTAATTTTTAATCGAATTATTTATTAACAGTGAGCAAAATAAGTAAATTTTGCTAAAATCAAATGCTGCACTTGATTAGACTTCTTTAGGGTTATGTTCTCTGTACGTGGGGAACTATTAAAACATTTTCATTTTTGTTTTCTATAATTTATTAATAGTTTTGATGTATATTTTTATATCATCACCTTTGAACTTCAAAATGCCGTCTTACCTAACACTATGTAATAATACAAGCTGCGTGTATTCTTAGTACTTATAACACAATAATCCTATTCTGGATTTATAGAATTTAATTAGTATTTACTCATTAAAAAACTTCAATTGCAATTACCTTGTTGTATGAGTAGGCACTGCTGGCGCGTATAGCGCACAACAGAAGAGATTTCCAGACCTTTGAGCGTGGCATTTGTGATATTCAGAGCACCAGTACGTCTCTACCATCCCAGGCAAAGCTTCTGTAGTAACTGAATATGATTGGAAAATGACAACATATAGTTAACAAAGTAGAAGTAGGTATGCAAATATAGACAGAATTTTTATAAAGGATTATATATAATATAAGATTATATTATAACCAATGTCTGTAATTTGATATCTTAGTCTTTATCTAAACGTCGAGCAATTAATGTACTATATTTTTTATATATCACGATACTTCTGCATATTTAATGTTAGACAACAGAGAAATGATTAAATTATAATTTACAACACAATAGAATTTATAAACATATATGGATTTCTTATTCCTTAGTTCACTCTTTTAATTATTACAATAAATGTCTTTGTAAATTTGATATGTTGATAGGTATGCTTATAATCTTAGATCAGGCCTACTTACCGCTGCTCTCTCCATCCTTACTTAATACTTGCGGTATCAAGTCTTTTGCAGTAGTAACATAAAAAGTCCTCAAGATATCCATTCGATGTGCGCCCGACATGCCTCGGCTTTTCTGATTCGATATGTGGAGGTGGCGGGAGAATACACATCGTCGCTTACTTATATTAACCACGAGAATCCTGAAAAATACCATGTAAAT
>MOOZ01000645.1:569212-584848 GCA_002930495.1 Cecropterus lyciades | reverse complement strand
ATATCCGTATCCAGGTCCGAAATTTCATATCCATAACATTCTAGCTATGAACTGACTCTAAAACTTAAGTACCTAAATATCGTGTATATTTTAAAAGTACTTAATATACATGTAACTAAAATATATATGTATGTATCTAATATGAATTAAAAACGAGTTAGAGCTTATACATAATGGAGTACCACCGCTACACCTATTCAGAAGGTGGTAGAACTCTTTGTGGTTCGACTCCGGAAGCACCACCGCCACACCTATTTCGGCCTTATAACAGCAGTGTTATGCGCTGCTGTGTTCTGGTCTGAAGGGTGTGGTAAGGGAGACATACTTTTCCGAGGCATTCCATCTTAGACCTCAGGTGTAGCAACGCATCTGTGGCTAGCCTTAGGTGAGACTTTGATCTTACCTAGGGTTGATTACAGATGTCCATGGGCGGCAGTAGCCACTTACTATCAGGTGGACTGCATGCTCGTTTGCTACTTCCATACTATAAAAAAGTACGCGCTACTGCGTGCTCCACATTATTTGGAATACAATAATGTAATATTCGATTAGAACAAGCTTAGGCGGTACCAATTGCTATATCATATGTTCTCATATACCATAATTATTCTATGTCTGTGGTAAAATAGTTTACGTATCTCAGTCAATTTTTAAGCTTTTAATGGAGTAAAATATTTGTTTTCCTACTTTAAATTTCATTCTCTAGTTTTGATTTGAAATAATTTTAAATACACATACAACAAATTATAGAAATCATAAGACAGAAATTTCTATTATGATTTATTCACAGTGGCTGCCTGTGCATTTTTGTTTTGCAAATATATGCGATGTGCAGATACGCGTAACTTTAATTTTTATTGTGTGTGTGCTCTCGGTCCCTAAAATCCAACAGGGATTTTATATTGCCGTTTTATTTTTTGAATTAAATAAATTATTTTTAAAATTTTATCTACTTACCATAGTAATATTTGTCGTTACATACATATATAGTTTTCACGGCATTCTTAAATCTATTATGGATTCTCCTTTGTTGTGAGTTTCTTATAAAATATAATATCAAATAAGTATAAGTAGAGTCATCGTCTAACAATATTGACTATGTGGCGAGTAATAATTTTGTATTCTACAGCCGTCTGTGACTTAGATAGCGACACAATTGCCTTATTCTCTAGCCAAACTGATTTGTGTGTAACCGTTGACGGATTTGGAGTGGTCGGTGGTAGCGATGGTCGGGTTAAAGCCTTTCTCGTCCGAGTAACAGTTTACCGCGAACCGGCAGAGGTCTTCACCGCTGTTGACGAAATTAAGCGCGCTGTTCAAAAATGATAAGCTCTACAGTCTTAACATTTCTTTTTTTACAAATCCAATGCATTTTATAGTTAACAAAGTCAATGATATCGTTATGATATACGGATTATAGTTTTAGTGCGACTTACCAAATATAGTTATAAAAATGTGTTCCACTAAGTATTTTATATTGTTACCTCTTTTGTTTATAATGAGTGGGGACTTAGGTAAGTTAACTCAAGCTTAAAATATTTACTACAAAAGTGTTTTTAACGTTAGCTACCTTAAATAAAAATATTCAAGAAACTAGCTGTGCTTCACGGTTTCACCGGCGTTAAATCTATACTAATATTATAAAGCTGAAGAGTTTGTTTGTTTGAACGCGCTAATCTCAGGAACTACTGGTCCGATTTGAAAAATTCTTTCGGTGTTAGATAGCCCTTTTATCGAGAAAGGCTATAGGCTATATATCATCGTCGAAACTTACGCGGGTGAATCCGCGGGGCGCAGCTAGTTAAATATAACTTTAATTTGTTACAACTTCTGCTAGTAGATGAATTAATAGTATAGATGAATTATCAATGAAACAACTCAATATATTAAGTAACATACAACAATAAAATAAAAGACAAAAATCCCGATTACTTAAAATTATTGATTGCTTTCAGTTTAAATTCGTTGTTTCTTTAGCAGATTGTTTTTTTTTTAAGTGATTTATTAAATTTAACGTTTTCTATGACTTTTGGTAAAAATAGAACCACTAATATATAACTAATAATATGTATTTTTTTGGAATGGTCTATTTACTGGTTTTCATTTGATACCTGTATTTTCATGATAATAAAAAAGTCGTCCCTCCTTCTCCTTCACTTCTTTCGCTATTTACATATATATGGCGCCATATGTAAAAATTTTATAAGCTATGCCATTTTGCTAAAAGAGACGATTCCGATGATATATGTCACAATTCGTTAAACCATTTGGGCTGTAGCGCGTGCCAAACAAATGGACATATATAGTGGGGTTCTAACGGGGCCTCCGTTATCTTAGCGGAGGCAGAGGCAGATGCGGAAGTTAAGAGATCTACCTCCGCGGATGCGGAGGTTAACGGAGGTGAAGGCGGAGGTCAACTTTACTTATAAAAGGTCAAATAATTACTAATAATAAAAATTAAGAACAGGAAAATTATATTCACGAACAAAGGCTTTGTGGATTTGTCGCCTTCCGTGCCGGCTGTCACTAAATAATTGTTTACTTAGCACTGAACTTTATTGGCGCCGATAAGTACGTGCGAAATATGGGAGAAAAAACTTTATATTTGATGTTATACTTCTATCACAATAAAGATATTCATTTTGTTGCAACATGTAGCGGAGTGGCCGGGTCGCCTAGCGCCCTCCTTGCGCACTGTACGTCAATAGTAACGTAAATAAACCTCTGTCATAACTCCGCAAAAAATGTGCGGAGGCGGATGCGGAAGCGGAGGTTCGATTTTTTGCGGAAATTCCGCAGTAACGGAGGCGGAGTTCCGTTACAACCCTAATATATATATACAAACATGAACACGTTAACGTACACGTAACGTTGAAAAACTTAACCTTCTTTTCATGCAGTTGGGTAAAAATATATTTGAGATATACACCATTAATATATTTTCTTACAATAGTTTAATACAATAGTTGTGTCTTGAATAAAGTGAAACGTACGGACAAACAGACACAGAAATACAAGTTCAAAAAATTGTAGGAATTTATTCTTATCACCTATTCTCAAACTATTTTTTTTTGCAAATATATGCGATGTACAAACTTGCGGTAATTTCATTTTTATTACATGTATAGATTTAAGTACGAAGCTACGAAACTAAATCTGTTGTCACCGCTTCGTTTCTGATCTATTAAAGGCCAATGAAAATGAAAATTTTCGCGTCATGTACCATGCAAAGAAAAACTGAGTGAAATCAGTAGGTAATCGACATGACAATGGATTTCCCATTGAATTAATTACGGGTTCATGACACTGTTGTTCTCAGACGAAAAGAAAGTTTATAGTCTTTGTAAAATTTAAAATAGACAAAACTAATTTGATATTCATACTAAGCGTATCCAGCAATTATTACAATATGTGTAAAACGAAAGTTTTGCGTGTCTCAGCATCGTATATATATTTGCAAAAAAATATAGTTTGGAGAACTGAGAAAAAGTTTTTTTTTTATATTTTGAGTCTGTCTTTGTGTTTGAAATCGCGTCAAACTAATGTCCCTTCTTTTAAAGGATTGTAAATATATTTATAATTCATATCTTTGTTTTTTTATGAAATATTTAGTCCTTTCATTGAAATGCTATATATATCTACCTGCTCAATCAAAAGATATTATAATTTTAAGTTTTGTCATATTTAAAAAAAGCCGGAAAACGCGGGGCACAGCTATAACTGTGTATACCTAAATTAATCAATCCGTTACTAATGTTATTATTAAAAAAAACGTTCTTATTACGAATACTAGGAAAATCTAGGATACGAGAATACTGATTTTGGAAGAGTAACTACTGGAGGGTGTTTTTAGTTAATCCCAAATATAACTTAATTCACGACGTTTTAAATTACATTAAGCAACGAAGTGCACTTAGTAGACTGTAAATTCATTAACACCGTTAATTTAATTAATTACAGTAACAACATTGAGGTAATTTAACATAATTATTTAATTCAATTATAATATACCTGAAATAGAAAACAGTAATTTTAAAATTTTAGATTCGTTTTTGCAATTTAGAATCTGCACGTTTATTCTCTAAAAAATATCATTGCAATTTCTCTCCGTCTGAGTGATTTCTAAGTTGCTGTGTAGTTATAGACGATTCTGTCGTATATTTTGCATTTTGATAATTTATATCATAATTTTATACGGAAGGTGTTATTAACCAGTTTCTTAATTACTTTAGAAGGCAATAGAAATCCTCGTTAGTAGTTTGACTACCACAGCATCACTCTTATATTTTTTTTACCGATAGTCATGCAAGTTTCAAAGATTTTGTTACTTTCCATTTATGTCGTTAATACCTGTGCAAGGCCAGTGATCACCCAAGATCAGGTTCAACATGCATATAAAAAACAAATAATCATATTATTCCACTACCATACAATCAGACTTACTTAAAATACGGGTAACGAGGTTACAGTTAACAATTGTACGAAAAGAAAGTGTTTTACGAATTTTTTTCTACTGTATTTTACAGACACGGCCAAATCAATGAGTATAATAGAGAAAAAATAGAAGAGACGTATTGCAAGAGCATAATACGTAATTTTTAAGTTTCGTTATTTTATTATGATGCCGTAGATAGTTATCACATTTCAAGTTTTTGCACTTGCACCTGGTCGCATACAAGTGATAGTGAAAGTGGACCGGTTGCGCTATACTTCACCATAATAAAGCATCTATCTTAATAACACCATTAGTATGTTTTCAATAACACAACGTATTTTATTGGTGCTTTGAATGAATTATGTATACATCTGATATTTTGTTTTAAATTCATGCATACGCTCTTTAGAAAGTTGCGTTTAATTATACCATATTTTGGTGAACGAAAGTCTTCTGTGCCTGTTTTTTTAGTTTCAAAAAAGATGTATCAGATTGGAAAGACGAAAAAAATATATAAAAATACAGGCGAATTGAAAACCTCCTTCTTTTTTGGAAGTCGAAAAATAAACCTACTTAAAATTTTATGTAGGATAATGACATGTAATATTAATAAAATGAGCAATAGGTAGGTATGTGTTGATGTGTTGTGTTGTTTACCATTGCTCCACTCCAAACTCTCACTTTATGATTATGTCGCAAGAGGTTTAAGGGATTAAATCCAGACTTTGGACAGCATCGGATTTCATAAACTTTATGAAATAAATGACATAAATGAAATTAAATTTATGACAAAAAGTAAGTTATTTATCGAAAAACAGCTGCGTGGCCACTATGGCAAAAATCTTCCAAGGGGAGACTTGTCCAGTAAAGCTTTTAAGGGCTGATGATTTGTGTATTTTTTAAATTGTAACTCCTAGTAATCTACTTTACTCTACTTTTTAAAATATTTATTTTTCAAATATTACTAAATATATATATTGAACGTTGCAGACGCGTGCCGTGGCAAATAAAATAGTATTTTTTTACAATGTGTACTAACGTATTTATAATTCCTTCATCATCATTACCTATGGCTCAACACCCACTAATTACTACATTATCATCTAGCTTACTTGAACATATTATTGCAGTTCCCGAAGCGGAAGGCAATCTGATGTCGATGGTAGACTTCCGCTACTGGCGATGCGTGATGAAACGAGAGTGGCGGTGTCCCGATAGTGAGATTAACTTCTATATATTTACACCGTGAGTGTCCTGGTGTTAAAAGTATTTTTTTCTAGATCAGATTGAAGTAGCCAACGAGTATGCAGTCCACCTGATGGTAAATGGTGTCTGCCGTCCAAAGACATCTGTAAGCAACTTCATATAGAACAGGGGTTCTAGCTGAAGTTGATCTTAGATGCGTTGCTGCTGCCGAGGACCATGATAGCCGCCTCATATATATGTAAGTGAGTCAGCAACCACACCCATCCACAGAAACGCAAGAACCTCTTTACAATAGAAATAGATTTGACGGTATCTTCCCGGTCAAACTACATTGGTTCTACCATCTGGTAAATATTGTGCAACAAAAGGTGCTAAAATAAAGCTTAAATTTGCTACAAGTTTTAATTAAGATTGGAATCAAGTAGGACGTGCCTGATTGCGATAAAATATGTTTTCTTAATTTATTTAACGATCAAGTAGCACAGTTGACAAATTTAATAATCAAATACTAAAATAAAATAAAATCAAGTACTAACTGGAAGCAATGGTATTCGCGTGATCAGTTGATGATTCTGAGATCTACTTTTCGGCATCAGTTTATGGTAGTGGTGTATATGTATGTAGTTTATGATTCCTCGACTACCAGTTCGCACTTGGCCAGCGCGGTGGACTATGGCCTGAAACTCTCTCAGTCTGAGAGAAGACCCGTGCCCGGCAGTGGGACGATGATGGGTTGACGGTGACGGTGTTATGATGCTCAATTTGGTTTCCGAATGATTGCTAGTCACTTACCATAAAATAGACTGCATGCTAGCAAAATTATACAAAAAAATACTAGCCATATATTTTAATTTGAGTTTTAAATAAATTAATTTACAACAGGGAACATCCCTTTCCCCAGTGGATAGATCCACGACATTTCAACTTGCGGAAATACGGATGGAAGCCTACTAGGAAGAATGTTTTAATTGTACACGGCTTTAATGGGACATCCACAAAGACGCCCATGACATTTCTGCGTGATGGTAAGTTGAAGTGAGTTTTTTTAGTTGTTACAAAGATTATATCATAAAGCTATCCAAAGAAATGAATCCAAAAAATATTTTTTATACTTAATTAAGAAGCTTTTTACGTAGAATCCTTTAAATGACGTGTTTTAAAAGTGTCTTAAAACTTGTAGTTGTTAAGTAATTTGTTAAGAGAGAAATTATAATTTTAATAATAGATAGTAGGTATTTATTATAGTCATCATACTGGTTTGATCCGCAGTGTAACCAGTTTCGTTTCCCGGCCACGCAGTTCTCTAAATTAATATGATTTCAGTAAGAATTAGGTATCCGATACTTGGTTGAACCCAGTACATTTATAAGCTCAGCGAGATCCTGTTATCTGTCTCCTGTATGCATTTTTTTCTCAATTATTTTTTAAAGTCCCATGTCTTATTGATGGTAGAATAGGCATATCAATATGGGTATCTATCGCACGTCTCAGTTTGAAATATGCAATTATCCAGTACATCAGATGGTAAGTCATCAATGTAGCATATGGACATCTGTAAGAGTCTCACCTGGTTGGTTACTAATGCGTTGCTACCCCTGAGGACTAAGTTGGAATAGTGTGGGTAAGTCTCCCTTGCCACACTCTTCAACCCAGAATACAACAAGGCTTATTAGACGGAAATAGGTGTGGCGTGGCGGTGATGCCACCCGAATAGAACCACGAAAGTTTTAAAGGCGGTAGCCTGTAATTAAACATAAACGCTTTCTACACTCATAGCCCCTTAGTAGGATTTTCTCCTGTATCGTGGGTGCCATGGACACACATACGAATAACCAATCACCCAGACCCATAACAGAAATCTAAACTTATCATTTAGATGCCTGTCTGGCTGGGGATCGAACCCGGGACCCACTGCGTATCAGACCGGTGACCGCTCCACCACGTGGGTTGTCAAATAAAAAACTGATTTATTACCTAGGTGTCTGTGCTATAATCTATGATTGCTTATATAACCATTATCGAGAGAAAGTGTATTACATTTTGAGATGTCAAATTGTATTAAGACGTAATAAGACGGGTGGCGGTTCGTTGAGAAAGGAAGTAAAACAATTCTTTGTATTGTAGCGTTTAACTTCCATTTCCGCGTGAATAAAATAAGAGAGTCTAGGGTCTAAATTACACTTTTCCTTGTCTCTTTCAGCATACATCTCAAGGAAAGACTACAACGTGTTTATGGTGGACTGGTCCATCTTAACTAGGTTTCCTTGTTACCTCTCGTCTCTTTCAAATATGAGGTGAGTAGTTTGTTTTATTATGTAAATCATTCATCTTTCATTTGCATTTTATATCACAAAAAATATTATATTCCGGTTAGTTTAGAAAATTAATATTAAAGGAGTCATTATCGTATGCTATCGTATTTTAATAAAATTGTTTTTTAGTAAACAAAATTACGCATAGACCTTTAAAATACTATATTAGGCATATACTAATGTTTTTAAAAGAGTATCTATATAATTTAATTTAATTCTGAGTTTGAGATGCTATAATTAAATTACAGATATTCAGATAGTAGGCAAAGTTGTCAGATCATTAGGCAAAGTCGTTAATCGTTAGGAAATAACTGAAACTTTTTTAACAGGGTTCGTTTACTACAGACATTCAAACAACAAAACGATCAAATTCAAAAAGAGATAAGAGGAATTGACTAAACTAAAAAAGTAAATGTAATTTAATCACTTGCTTTAACGGTGAAAAAAAAAATACATTTGTAAGTTGTGTAAAAAAGTTCTCAAAGGTATGGCAAGTGTGAATTCTACCACTCTACTATACTCTACCACTTTGCATTTAGCCAGAGCCGTATGTATATAGCCTTAACCCCTCCCAGAAAGAAGATTTATGCCCAGTAGTGGGACTGTAAAGTGCTACAACTTCATTTATTTTTCAGGTTGGCTGCACAGTGCACGGCCCAGCTGTATTCACACATCACGCAGGCGGGCGCGCTGGCTAAAATGATCACCTGTGTAGGACACTCCCTCGGTGCTCACGTGTGCGGCATGTTGTCCAAACATCTCACCGAAAAACAGTACAAGATTGTTGGTGAGACTCTTTTACTTTTTCTACGTCAACTTCAAAGCTATGTATATTATCAAGATTTACTGACAAGTTTCTTTAAGGCGATAGAATTACCAATGATTGCACATTGATAACCACAATCGAAATAATGGCTGGACGGAATTTGCAATCGAAGGTGTCAGTAAATCAAAAAATTCGAGAGGTTCAATTTTATGACTTCCAAAGTATGAGTAACATTCATTGTTATAAAATAAACACAGTCTGATTGATTTTTAGTACATTGACACTTCCGCTTTTATGTTTGTTAACTTTTATTACTAAAGTTAAATAGACAAAAAGGCATCAAAAGGTAATTGTGCATCAATGTGTACACAAGCGAAAAGTAAAACTATTACAAAACGAAGATGATGTCAAAATAATTGGTACATATTGTATCGCATTGGCGTAGCTATATATAAATTAATGACGTCATCGAGGTTCGTGCAAGAAACAGTCTGCATGCTCCTGATCTTTTTTTGACTACTATGCTAAGGAAACGGTCCCGAATAGTCTCAGAATTTACCGGCCAAAAAAGAAAAAAGGTCTTCCTGTTTGAATTTTTATTATTTATTGCCTATGCTAAGGATGACAGTTCCTCTAAGAATAGTAATTACGTTTTATAATGCCGCTAGCACAACAGTCTTCGTTACGAAAATTGTTACACAGTTACTTTCTTTTACTTTTTATTTTGTTTTAAAGTGTAACTTTCGCATCGTTGAATCTGCCGCCTTTCGTTCTATTATTTTCATGCAGGTTTCCCACATATTTTTGGGAATAAAATATACGTGACAAATAAATAACTTCTTTCGTTTGTGAAATCGGTTAAAAGCGACGTGTGTTACACACATTCAGTTTATAATGAAGTATTTTTATGTCGTTGTATCTTTAAAAGTATTAAATATTATGAGTTTGATTGTCATCAGTTTCTAGTTAACTCTACCAAATTGTGACTTTAATCTAGAATACAATGAACTAAGAAAAGTTCTACAATAGATAAATAATTTACACACAATAAGTAAATCTTCATAAAAAGTGAAATATAAATCAAATACTTGTAAGAATAAAAGTTTATTGTTGGTTACAATAGTATATTAATTACATTGTTAGGTAAAAATAAAATGTATTGGTATCATCTTAAAGCTGTGGTTTCTTGGGGAGCGCCATGGTTACAGTCTTGACTTCCAAGTATTGGTTGACACCATCTTCTCCTCTGTAATAAAAGTAATTATTAATTTATTGTGTTATTTCTTCTGATTATATCAATAATATATATGAGTTATCAGTTAAGTGTTTTGTTAGCGTAAAGCGTGGTAGACCATCATAGTCCACCACGGCTATTTCTGAGAATTAAAAATCCATATCTTTAATTCTCTGAAATAGAGTGATTTTGTGATAATCGTGCCTAGCGGAAGTTTTTAGTTTTGTAAAACGGTTTAAGACATTTATAAAATTGTAAAATATTTATGAATTGTAGAAAGATGTGGTTGTAAGAAATATACTCACAATTCACGGCCAATTCCGGAATCCTTGAATCCACCGAAAGGAGTTTGGCCAGTAACGTGGTCATAAACGTTAATCCTGCGAAATATACGTATCATATAAAGAACATTTCTTTAAAAGCAGATAAAATAAATTTTGGCCTTTTCCTTTAAATGGAGGAGACCAAGAAGGGATCCTTGATCTCCTCCATTTATAGGAAAATCCCCTTCTGCTCTCAATCTTTTTGATACCTTGTCCAAGACCGGCCGAGTGTCATGCATTTCCGAATCATATCATTAATAAGGAAACTTTGTATGGGGCAAAAAATAAACTATCTGGTATATTTATATTCTGAATGTGGGAGAAATTTTCACTAGTTCAATTTATAGTTTGTAAGTCTAAGGGCCACCCTGGCAGTGGCCCTGGGGCACTGCCCCGTCTAGCCCTCCGATAGCTATGCCACTGATCTAGCATATAACTGGATATTATGATATTAGTTGATACTTGAATAAATATAACATACCAAACAGATCCAGCACGAACGTGTTTGGCGAAACTCATGGCAATGTTGAGATCGTTGGTGATGACGCCAGAACCCAATCCATAGTTACTATCGTTCGCGCGGTCTACAACTTCGTCGAAGGTCTCGAACTTCAGGATGCTTTGTACTGGGCCAAATATCTGGAGAGAAATTGTTTCAAATGAAAATTTATTAATGCTATACTAAATAATCTGGAAATATATTGTTCAAAAATAAATTTGAGTCATGAGTAAATGTTTCGAATTTCAACATGTTTTGGACTGAACCGAATTTCTGAAAAAATATTGGTTGAAATGAAAATTTACAACTGATTTTTTAAAATATTTGTACTGATTTTTGACATCAGTATTTGATAATGACCAAATGAAAATAGGGATGACGGGAATTTTTTTTGTCCTATGGTATATATTGCCTTTGTAAAAATGATAATGGACAATAAGTTTTAAGCGTTAATCAAAATTCAATTTTCTCTTTATATTTATTTTACGAATTGTTGTAACTGGTGTATTAGTAAAAATAAAAATTGAAATACCTTCCTGAGTCTAGTAAATGATGAATTACATATTGTATATCTTATACACATAATTTAATAATATAATTTTAGAACTTATTTTTATTAATGGCTGTGCACGCTTTGGGTTGCATTTAGATCCATGCATTTTTTTTTGTAAATTCTCAATTTCGTAAATGTTACTTTTTATGTGATTACATAAGGATGCACCAGGTGGACCGATGACCTGAAGAAGACACAGGATTAGTTAGAGTGGCGCCGTTTAGGGGAGGCCTATGTCCAGCAGTGGACGTCAAGGGTTATGGATGGATGGATAATGTGATTGCATAAATAATGTAGATGGTATTACTCACTTCTTCCCTAGCAATCTTCATGTTATCCGTTACATCTGCGAAAACCGTAGGCTGGATATAATAGCCTTTATCTCCAATTTTGTCTCCACCAGTCACACAGCGCGCACCCTCGTCTTTACCTGCCTTGATGTAGCCCAAAACTTTATTGAACATATCGGAGTCGATCTGTAAATAAGAAATAATCGTCTTAAGACTTATAGAAATTTTATAAGATTCTTGAAGTTATCTTAGAAAAGTAATAACGATGCTCGTTAGGAAGATAAGAATAAAGAAGAAATTAAGAGATGAATGTTAGTATACCCCCATTAAACTACTGTCTCATTGAGCGGAATTCTCAGAATAAGCGAGTAGACAATAGTTCAAGATGGGTTTTCTATAAATTGAAGACAGTTTGTATTATAATAAAACCACATTGCAAAGTCATCAGTACGGTAGGATTATTAAGGAAACATTCATATTATTTGATTATTTGCAAAACCTACCACACACAGTAGGTACTCATAACTTAGTAGGTATGACTTGTAAAATTTCAAATTGAAGCAATTTTGATAATAGAAATAAAACATCCGTCATTAAGCCATACAAGTACTTTACAACAATGATTTGAATATCAAAGCGATCATGATTGCGATAAAATTATATAAATATCAAAGACTAATGACAGCGAATCCCGCAATGATTTGTTACGAAAAACTAGCTATTTATATATTTTTTAATTATATATTATCGAAGTAGTAATCGAGGTTGCAGTCCTCTTGATGATTAGTGATGCTGTCGCTCATAGACGTCTATAATCAGTCTCAGATTATCTGAAGTCGCCAACAGTGTCGTCACCCCTGAGGACTATGTTTAAACCTCGTATAAGTATCTCTCCATTATCACATCCTTCAAATTCAAAGACAGCAACACTTAAAATTGTCGTTATAATGTACATAGGTGTGGCGGTGTGGCCTTCGTAATCGGACCATGCAGGGTGATCAACGTTTATCAAAGGGGAACCTCTTTTAATTTATTTTATTACCTGTGATAATCGTGATTATAGCGATATAAATTAAATTCCTTATATATTGTGACAAATTTTCAGTACCTACATGATAATGTAAATATGAAATCTATACTATCGTCGTTAAATCTTTTATGTTATCAAATTAATGGTATCAAAAATATCACAATAAACATTATCATGGCTCAGACAGTCAAAAATAATTACAATTTATAATGTGTTTATTTGAGTGACTTGATTTCATTTGCAATTTTAAATGAATTATTTGAGGTCATCTAGTTTTCTTGTAATTGCACAAACAATTGTCACATTGCTAGTTAATCTCTTCAATAAAAAGATATTAAGTCGCCCTTAGGTTTTGGAGGTTTTCATATCGCATAGTGAGAACGAAAGGGACAAAACACCAATTTTTGTAAAATTGAGTTTAACGCTTGACACTATGTAGTCTGCTGTTTAGCAAATTAAAAGAAATAAGAAAAATTGTCATGTTAGAAAAGGAAAAACATAAATACTTTGACCCTTTAACAATCGCGCTTTAAGAAACTGCTCAAAAATTTATTTTACACATTAGGCAACTTTTTATTCTTACCATGCGATATGTCCATATCTCCTTTTGACGGTTATAATTACCATTGTTAATTTATCTTTCTTTTATTGAATTTGAAACGTACTATAAGAATATGAGTAATATGAGTTTAAAGTTCGATTGCATCGGTATCATCGTCACACCTATATAGCGTGAACACTTCATGCATTTTGGTGAAAGGGTGTGGAATCTAGCTGGTATATATGAGGCTACCACCTTAGTCCTCAGGACTAGCAATACTAATTTGTGATTGGTTTCAGGTATTCAGTTTTCTATGGAGTTCATCACAGATATTTTGAATGCCTTTTTGCAACTTAAATTGTACATAAAATCTGCTAACAATTACTTTTCAAGTAAAATTATTATATTACATATCAGTTGGTCGAGTATTAATAAGTATTAGGCTTATCTGTAGCGAAAGTGGATCCGGGTTCGACTTTCGGCCACACGTATATTCAGATATATTTATTTTCGAAGTGTTTTAGTATGCTAATGCGGAGAATATGAGAATGGTGGGTTTGTTTATTAAAAACAAAGTTTTACGTCACAATTTTGTCATTCCTTCTAAACTCGTTTATCATTGCATAACAGTTCCATTAAATCGACTGGACTCTCAATAAATTAGCTAGTATAGACAAACAAACGTGATGTATGCGATAAAGACGATGATAATTATATAAAGCAGAAAGACGGAAATTAGCTCTTTCAAAATAATGTCGTATTAACCCAAGTAAGTTTCTTAATAATTATATATGCCTTTTTTAATCTTAATTTTCTTTTATTATCCGCTCATTTAAACTCTTATAATTTCAATTTATTTGACTGACATTAAACCATATGTTACCTGTGGTCCTTGTTCAACGTCATCGTACGGGTTGCCAACCGTGCGATTCTGTGCGATTTCAGCAGCTCTCTTCACGAATTGGTCGTAGATGCCCGATTGTACATACGTCCTGGTGCCGGCACAGCAACACTGCCCACCGTTGGCGAACGCCGCAAAATGGGCTAATTGTGCCGCTTTTTCCACTAAATCGTAACAATAAATGTTTTATAATATATTAATATCGATTAATCTGTCATCTTTTCGTGCCCAATAACGATACTGATAAGTGCTGTCGTGTTTTAATTTGAAGGGCTGATAAGAGACTTGAAATAATATAATCGAATAACGAATACGAGAAAGTTAATTTTGATTTATTTAATCCAAACGATAATACACTTAACATTTTCCCATATAAACACTATATAGAGTGGGTATACAGTAATTAACTTAACGTATACTTTTATCAATTTGTGTCAATATTTTAGATGTTACAGGTCAATGAAAGGTTTAAGTGGCTGTTGTTATTCGTTTTTTTTTTATCTATAAGTGTTTTTGATTATTTTCTGTATTAGTAAATTGAGACATACCGTCAGCATCATTGAAGACAACCAATGGACTCTTTCCGCCCAATTCAAGGGTAACACGTTTCAGGTTTTCAGCTGAAGCTGCTTTCAAAATCAAGCGGCCGACCTAAAATAAATAGAATAACTTACGATAAAGATAAGATAAAATTGTACTTTTCTCTTTATAATTAATTACGAAAGCAAATAATAACTACAAGCAATTATGATCTTATTACACAACCCCAATTAGCAAATATTAAAATATATAATTAGCATGTCGGCGATACGAACTTATAAGATTTTCCTGTACCTAATACGCTCAACGCGCCTGATAAAGTTTCTACATCGAAATACAAGATCCTACTAACCTCTGTCGATCCGGTGAAAGCAACTTTATCGACACCAGGGTGGTGAGTCAATGCTGCACCAGCTGTAGGGCCGTACCCAGGGATAACGTTGACCACGCCAGGAGGGAACCCAGCCTCCTTAATGAGGGCAGCAATGGCTAGGGCCGTTAGGGGCGTTTGTTCGGCAGGCTTTACGATGATGGTGCAACCTATGTATCAACACAGACATTCGCAGAAAAATGTATATATATTTATATATTGTTTTTAATTTTAAAACGGGTAAAGCTGGGTGTTCCAAAAGTTTTATTCAGTGTTGAATGAAGCATCTTTGGGATAAAATTTATTAACAGCTATATGTGTACGGACTGTTATATAAACATTATTTATCAGTTTACTGTATTTGGTTGAGGCGTGGCTTTCCTGTGGCCCACACTGTGTGGCATTTTTCATGAAGAAAGTATTAGTGAGCGTCATAACCGTATTCATGATCAAGGTCCCTCTTTGCCTTCGACGATCATTTTTTTTTGAGAAAATTAAACCTTTGCCTTAGGCACCTAAACTTTCGAATTCACGCTACGCCACTTAGTCGTACTGCATTTAAATTTTATTACCTGCAGCGAGAGCAGGTGCTATTTTCCATATCATCATGAGCATCGGGTAGTTCCAGGGAATAAT
>MOOZ01000645.1:544605-557563 GCA_002930495.1 Cecropterus lyciades | reverse complement strand
AACAAACACTGTAATAAGGTTGTGATAGTAAAATATATTTCGGCTGTATGTTTTTTTACTTGTCTATCTTTAGATTCTACTAATTAAATAATACTTAGGACAATATCCGCAAAACCAAAATGGACTTCGTGTGTAGTGTTGTAAACAAGCCGTGGTGGCATATAATATTTATGTTGAGTAAATTCTTGTTACGTCATTTTCGTCAATTACATTGAGCATAAATGAGCACTTTTACTATAATTATTTTATGTAATAAATGTTTTAGGGGTCCAGACCCCTAGCATAGGCGAGAAAAGAAATAAATCTTTAATCATAAGGAAAGAAGTGGAAGGGATTTTTGTATTGTTCAGATATAATTCCATTCCATATACCACAAATCTAACCGATAGACGTTCTGAAAGAGACCAAATGTTTCTGTATAAAATATTAAATAGTTACGTTGATTCGCCCTTTCTCCTACGCAACATTAATTTGAGATGTTCTGGAATAAGTTCGCGCAATAGGTCGCTGTTCCACGTACCTATCTGTAACAGGAATTATATGAGCAACACGTCCCTACATCGTGCATGTAATTTCTATAATAAACATCTGCTGAACCTTGATCCATTCAACTGCCCTATGGGACGTATAAAAGGGAAGTGAGACAGGCGATATCCAAAATAAAATAGTTTGTTGTATTTAGTTTGTTGAAGTAGTTAATATTTGTTTGTTTATGATTATTGTTATTGTATATTTTTCAAAATTATATCCTAAGAGCGCTGCTGCATTATTTGCTTTTGTTTTCTGTTTTGTTTTGCGCCATTAATGTATCTGTAACCAGTGGAAACTTCACTGATCTTAGTATTATTTTTACTGTATTGTTTTGTGTACTATATATAAATAAGTAAAATAAAATAAAATATAAGTAAAATAAAATAAAATAAAAATGTTATCGGCAATTTCAGTCTTATTATTTCGTCTCTGTTCGTGTCTCGTCTGGTCTCCCCCCCTATAAAAAAGGTTCAGCTACTCTCATGGTTTTAGCTACATTAGTGTTTGGTGTGGTTTTGCATTGGTTGCAATTGACTGCAATTGCACATACTATGTATTCTCAGAATAAGTTTCATAAATTTGTTTGTTTTCAGATCCAGAGGCATGTTCTGTGTGAAGGTTGACCATGAAGAGAACTGCCCCTTTGATTAATTATATTATTTATTTAGCATTAAAAATAAAGCGAAGATTGAGTTGTAAAATAATGTGTATGTACTAAATGAGTTAAGTTAATGTTTGTCATTTAATGTACAGCCTTTACTTTTATTAATCATTTGTGTTGTGTTAAAGTTATTAAATTATATTATTTATTGTTGGATTACAATTGTTATAATGATTAATAAAATGTTAGTTAAAACTATAGGTAGAATATTGTCGGACAATTAAATTGTGTTTCTTTTATTTATTTTTATTTTTTCCACCATATTATCACTAAAGTTCCTAAACGAGTAATAATTTAATTTCCTGAAGTTATTAATTTGAACACGTGAATATACTTTTAAATGAGAGTTTTATCAAAATCGATAGTTTTCAATATATCGACTAATATGTGAAACTGACACATATTAGTCGATATATTGAAATTATGTGGATGTTATGGATTAAGCTTTCGGTGTCAAAGTAAGTTTATATTTAAAATTTAATACGTACGTAAGTACCTTTACTCTTGTTAAAAAATACTCGGAAATAGTGAGTGGAAAAATAAAATAACTTTTAAATTAAGTACAACAAAACGAAATCAAAAGTGGGTAACGGTACTAATAGGGGACCTATATTTTATTAAGAACGTTGGCAGCGTCTATGAACAATAAATAAATATTTAAAGAAATAAGTATGTATTAAGTCACTAAACCCTTGCATGTATCTACCAGATGTCAGGTAGATTATTATCGGAAAGTATTGTTAAAGCCGGTTAGCTTTTGAAATCTAAGGACATACGGTTAAGGAAATAAATAGGCATAAATAATTTAAAATTCAAAAAGTGTATTAA
The DNA here is from genome assembly GCA_002930495.1 of Cecropterus lyciades. Lineage (NCBI taxonomy): Eukaryota > Metazoa > Arthropoda > Insecta > Lepidoptera > Hesperiidae > Cecropterus > Cecropterus lyciades. The sequence continues at coordinate 555,543 of MOOZ01000645.1, read as the reverse complement.
AACAATATTGTAACATTTAGTTTGGTTATTTTTCAGTTAATTTTACAACAAGGGTTTTTTGGGCAGGCTCAAAGTAACAGTCTTTGTCTCGAGGTACTGCAGGATACCATCCTCACCCCTGAAAAAATGAAATAAAATTAATATTTTCCACAAACAAACAAACAAATTGGTTATTGATATTATTAAATAAAAACTATTTTTTTAAATTAACGAAAATTATCAGTTTTAATAAATTATATAAATATAAAATAAATGTTTTCTTACAATTCACGGCCAATGCCGGACTCCCTAAAACCACCGAACGGCGTTTGAGCTGTGACATGTTCATAGGTGTTAACCCTGAAAAGTAAGATATAAATATTAATAACATACATAATTTACAATTTACGTATATTGTTTACCTGAAAACTTAAAAACGGTTTTTGCATTGAAAATATGGCACCGTCAACTATATCTTGCAGTTACGTACATGTATATCAAGACAGTCCAACCCCAGGCCAGCGGACCACAACATGGTCTGCCAACGAATTTGAATTGGCCCGCCAAGAGTACAAAATTTGGGCCCACTTCCACTAACGGTGGGACAGCCTTGATGTATATGGTATGAAACAAAATATATATAAACAATATATTACCACACTGTGCCAGCGCGTACGTGTTTAATGAAAGCCAAAGCAGTGTTGATGTCGTTGGTGATGACGCCGGATCCAAGACCGTAGTTGGAGTCATTTGCACGGTCTACGATTTCCTCGAAAGTTTCGAACTTTAGAATGCTTTGGACAGGTCCGAAGATCTGTGAAGCGATTAATAAATTTAAACATTAAAATCATTTAAATTCATAGTTTTACAATGCATGAGTGGAGTATTTGTGATTATACAATTATTATACGCAGATAGTAAGCTTGGAATGTATCGCGAAGTATTCGAATGTTACAATGATTTGAAGGTTTTTTCGCTCTTTTCAAGGAAAATAAATAATCTTCTAAGGATTAATCAACGGAAGACATTGTTTTAAAGAGGGAATTGGTAATCGTGATGTTTGCACTGCAGTCCTTGACACTGCTCATTATTTAAATAAATACGATTAATTGGTATCAGACAAACGAATAATTGATCCTATAATTTTATTCACAGAGGTGCATCATATGTTACGAAATATGTTTGGTAGTTGGTCAATGTAACAAACCTTGTTAAACTGACTACGTACGTCGAATCAACTTAATAAAACATTACCTCTTCACGTGCAATTTTCATGTTGTCTTTTACGTCAGCGAAGACTGTTGGCTGGATGAAGTAGCCCACGTTGCCAAATCGGCCACCACCGGCTACGCATCGAGCGCCTTCCTTCTTGCCGGCTTCGATATATCCCAGTACTTTGTTGAACATATCCGTGTCGATCTGAAATGAAAGTAATTGGTTACATTTTAACTTTGAAAAAAATATTGGCAAACTGAATAAAAAATATATTTATTTGAGGTAGAACTCCTAATCGTTTGACTGCGGAAACACCATCGCCAGATTTATTTCTGCCTAATAATATCAGTGTTATACGCTGCTGTATTTTAGTATGAACAATTTGGTAAAGGAGACATAGTTATCCGAGGTTGTTCAACTTTGGCTTTAATGCTGCATCTGTGGCTTGGCTCAGGTAAAACTTTGATGGGCAATGATGATTTCATGGGCTGCAGTGGCCACTTACCATCAGGTGGACTGCATGCTCGTTTGCTACTTTTATATTATAAATAAAACATATCATGGTTTTGAATATTACATTTTTATGAAGTATATTTATCGAGGAATGTCAACTGGAATTTCCCTATATTATAATATTTCCTTTCCCGTAAATGTGAAGTGGCATAAAATTATGATCAACTTTTTGAACAGTTTAAGAAAATAGGAAAGAATTTACTAAACGTATTTTTACACACTTGAGGTCCTTGCTGGACATCTGTGTAGGGGTTGCCAACAGTCCTCTTCTTGGCAATTTCGGTAGCCTTCGCTACAAACTTGTCATAGATGCCTGACTGAACATAGGTCCTGGTTCCCGCAACACAGCACTGTCCAGCGTTGGCAAACGCAGCACGGTGAGCGATTTCAGCTGCCTTCTCCACTAAAATGTATCAATAATATTAGATTTTGTTAAATATGTTATTAACGTATTTAAAATTTCAATCTGATTAATTCTTTACTTTTATTCATCTCACGTGTAATATTCGTTATAGTAATATTAATTGATAAGACCTTTGAATGGTAATAATATAAGATTAAGCATTCTTGCACTGAAACAATTAGTTTACCATCTGCGTCGTTGAAAATGACCAATGGGCTTTTGCCTCCCAGTTCGAGGGTCACGCGTTTTAGGTTGACGGCAGCTGCGGCGTTCATGATGATACGGCCAACCTACAAAAGGTAATCATTCATAAATCTATATAAAAATAAAGTTTGAGAATACTTTTACTCTTTTGAGCTTTGCATATCGATGCTGGAAAGGGATCTTGCTGTATCTCGAAAAATGCAACTTTACACCCGATCCAAAAAACAATCTTAAAAATATCATCAACTCTTAAATTAGATGCTCTACTGGTATCTTATACTGTAGAATATTGAATTATAAACTTAAAAATACTGTGTTTAACTTATAAAACCATTCCAAGTTTAGTGTATTTGATATTAAATGTCGATTAATGAAATTCGTATTTTCCGAGATACAGAAAGATCGCTTTCCAGCGACGATATATTAATACATCGTGGTAAATAAGAAAAGTTCCTGAATTGAAAATTCTTGCAAAGCAGTACTTGTTTGGAGTCACGTTCAAATGCTCGATAAGAATTACACATTTATATCGTAGAATAAATAAAAATAAAATTCAGAGGTAATTAGCAAAACATTAAGTAATTTTGATTTTTTCTAAACTTCTAATATATACCTCCGTTGAACCAGTGAAAGCGACTTTGTCAACTTTGGGGTGGTTAGAGAGTGCAGCTCCAGCAGTTGGTCCGTAACCGGGAATGACGTTCACGACACCAGGAGGGAACCCAGCTTCCTTTATCAAAGCGGCCATCGCGAGAGCGGTAAGTGGTGTTTGTTCTGCAGGTTTGACGACGAGGGTACATCCTGTTAAGAAAAAATATAGTTAGTCTATTTGCTACAAGTGAATTACGTTCTTGAACGAAAATTGAATTGACACTAACCGGCAGCCAGAGCAGGCGCAATCTTCCACACGAACATAGGAATAGGGTAGTTCCATGGCAAAATTGCTCCACAAACTCCTACAGGATCCTTCAGGGTAAATGTCAAAACTTCACCATCTGAAATAACATACAAATTATTTTACTAGTATATTAACTTGATTTGAAGTGGTTATCGACAAAAAACTGTAAGCTACATATAATTAGCTTAATAAAAATATAGCAATATTAATTTCTTAAAAAGAAAACATAGTAGGACAGGAAATGATCAAAAAGAAATCACGAAACCGCTCTTACAAATAAGCAACCTTCTTATAGATTTGTTACTTTTGGAGGTACAGTTTTCAATAATCTCGGGTTCTGATATAATATAAAATACTCCGACAAAATACGAACCAGCAGGAATAGTGTTTCCAACAATCTTGTCAGCTTTTCCAGCATAATATCTGAGGATGGTTGTCGTCCACAAAACTTCGGTTTTTGCTTGCTCTACTGGTTTGCCGCAATCCAGAGTCTCTAGTTCTGCCAGGTATTTGTGATCCCTCTCCACGAGATCGGCCAACTTAAGGAGGAGATAACCTCTTTGCGAAGCATCCAATGTGCGCCATTCCGAATATCTTTGGAATGCTTTTGCAGCAGCTTCAACAGCTACATCAACATCAGCCTGGAAATAGGAATTTGTATCTTACTTATTATCTTAAGTCAATTTTTTTTATTATAACGATAATATTTTATATATCTGTTCCTCCTTTTCCGATTACGACCTCTCATTTTAAAGGATTCAAATACGAATCTATGTTATTAAAATTGATTAAACTCTATTAGCTATCTACAGTGTTACCAATATTTTATTTTTCGGTTTCTAAATTATAAAAAGATTCCTATAAAAAGAAATCTTTAGAGCAGAACTTTAGCTGTATGTTTATAAAAATATTTACATCACGTGGATATTCTGGGTTCTATTCACGTCAATGACGTTAAAAATAGATCGTTAGTTATTTGTTATGTCACGCATAAATAAGAGGTTTTGTTACCTTGTCACCTTCGGCGACCTGTATGATGACGGACTCATCTTGAGGGTTGATGGTGGGGAAGGTCTTCTTGCTTACAGCATCCACCCATTCGTTGTTAATAAACAACTGAAAATATATTGCACAATATTATGTAAGTAATCTGTTTACATAGGTAATATAACCTGACACTCAGATTATTCAGAATCATTACGATATATCTTATCTATAAAACTGTTATCACCACCATGTTTACCATTTTTTATATCAGGAGTTGTATAACTGTATTCTTGAAATTATCTTGATGCTATTTTTATGTATGTAATTATTTAGTTATATAAAACTTTAAAATGTAAATCCAAGAATACAGTTTAATAGGCGGCAGAATTCAAATCATATTCAAATTGACTTCAATTGAAGTAAAACTATATTTTTTTTATTTGTTACTTAATGAAACTTTATTAACTCTAATGATATGCAGAGGTCATTGAACTTTCATCATTAACATGTTTGATATTATTTATGTAGGTATCGATAAATGTGGGGAATTAAAAAATAAAACATTGTTTTTTATTTCTTGGCAAGGTACTTAACCTTTGGATCAAATGATTATAAAATATTCATATGTATTTCATAAACTAGTGATGTTTATTTTACGATTATTTTTTTATATTTCTTTGATTATTTAGTTTGTATTTGAATTCCAAATTCTTCATTTCGTAAGTTTACATTATTCGGTTTACCTATACTCGAGTTAAAACTGCAAACTCATGGAAAATGCCATAAACGAGAGGTACATACGCGTCTGATGACAAGTCATTGGGTTTAACAATAGTCCATTTAGACCCGACTCAATACCCGGAAGTGCCACAGCGACAGTAAACGAGGTAAAATTAGACTTCACAAGTACTGTAGCATACTGTGAAGCGTTATTGCGAATGATATGACGCTGTAAGAACTTTACCGTTTACGAAAATTAACAATCCACCCTATTTATTCTAGTAAAAAACTTATAATGTTAACGCGTTAGTTAATTATAATTTATATAAAATCAAAATAGTAATTAGAAAAAAGTAGAAATCATTGATTTTATTTTACTTTATAAACATTTAAAAAAGAGTCCACAAACATGGTTCTTATATCGTAATAATCCCAAATCTTTTCTTTAGAATGTCGCTTAAAATTGTTAGTTAGACTTTAATCTATAGGAAATTAATCATAATGTACATTTTTTTATTCAATCGTTATATTTCGTATCTATTCAACACGTACGAGTAATTGTCTGTCGTTTGAAATATTTTGTGTATGTACCTAGCAACTACAATTACAAAAAGGCGTAAATTTTATTATTGAATATTGATAAAAGCAAACTTCCACAAAATCTGTTTATGTTTGGATTTTCACAATTTAAAATTGAATGAAAATAAGCAGAACTGCTTATCGAATTGATTAACTATTTAGGAGAAGCAATTTTTAATTTGCAATAATGCAAAATCCATTATTTTTTTTTACTCGCAATCAATGCAGATGGCAATTACTGCTTATATGCTGTGTTTGTGTGCCCATAAACCAATAAATCTATCGTCGATCGATATCCTCAAGCAATGTTGAGTTTTAGTTATTCGACAGATACCGGTCGATAAAACTACGATCGATGACTGAACCATCGTCGATTGAAGATTACGTTTACTGGAGATCTCGGTAGATTTGCAACAATGATCTTTTGAAATGCGTTTTATGTCAGCAAATATAATGTATCGCTGATCAGCAACGAATTTATATTTCAAACATTTTGCGCGAACTGCGTTCTCATTGAATTACTAAAACAAGATTAAGTGTAATTGGAGTAACACTGAATATACAGAAGTTTGAATTGAGGACGTTTTTATAACTGACATGAGTTTGTCGGTGGGTATCAGCAGATTTTTTTATTTTTATGCAGATATGCTACATATAATATTAAAAACCATGTAGCCTATGTTACACGCTGTTAATATCTTTTTGCAGAAAATAAAAAAAGGATTTTTTCTTTTTCCATGCCGTGTTTTTAAGCGTTAGTGTTTGTAAAAAAATAATAAGTAATAACAGTTACTACACAATATATAAATAAGCTTAAATACTTTGGTAAGATATGCACAAACTTAAAAACTTTGTTAAATTTATATGAACACATTAACGTTCAGTAAAGACGTACATATAACTTTATTTTATTACATTAGTGGACAAAATTAAGTGGTCAAAAAAATTACAACGGATGTAGCTTCGTTAAAATCTTATCAAATTAATAAAAAAGAAATTAAAAACTTTAAGTTCCTCATTTTGGGATTTTGAGATGAAAAAAAATCAAAGCTCTCGGCGCATCTATCTTGCATAGGTATCGCAAAATTCTAATACCATGAAAAAAAAAATTTTTTTTTCAAATTCATGCACCGACTTGGATAATTTTTCAGACTTGTTTAGTATATGGACTTTATATTTTGCTTATTCACCTTTTTTAAAACCTCGACACGACATTATTTGTTGAGATATCGGGTTTTGAATAGAAAAGTATGATTTTGTCTTTTACCATCGATATCTCTCTAAACAATGTTTGAAGGTTGTAGAACTCTTTGTAGTTCCACTCCGAAATCACCACTGCCACACCTATTTCTGTCTAATAACAGCAGTGTTATGCTGTGTTCTGGTCTGAAGGGTGTGGTAAGGGAGACATACTTTTCGCATCTGTGGCTAACCTTAGGTGAGACTTTGTTCTTACTAGGATTGATTACAAATTTCCATGGACGGCAGTAGCCACTTACCATCAGATGGGCTGCATGCTGGTTTGCTACTTCCATACTATAAAAAAAACAATGACCGCACATAAAATTACGTGATATATTAGAAACTTGAATAAATTGGCTACTAGGCTATGCTTGTAGACTAGTTTTCCGACAAACAATGTCTTACCTATGTAAGTTGTTGTAAATAACGTGACACTCAAAATAAATTTGAAAAAAGAAAAACAGGAAAAAAGAGCATTATATTCACAAAACTCTTTTCGTTCAATTATTATTAAAAAGTTCATCGTACAAAATCATTTGGTTCAAAGAATTCTGGAGATATAAAATTTTGCTTGCATAAGACATTCCTCTAATATCTGTGAAACGCCGGCCGGCGTAATATATGTTTTGCGTAAAAGAAACGTCGCAGAGAATTTCTGAACAACCTTCTTGAACGTTACAATAGCACTGGAATTAATAATGTAACATACCTTAGTGTACTTGATGTCAACGTTCGCCATTATGTTCCCGGTTACAAGCGTGTTGATCCAATGAGCGTCTCCTACAAAGTGTCCGGTATTCATTTATACTCAGGGAGCTATCATCGGTGTTCCGTATCGCACACATGTGTTGTGTACATTTATGACAACAATTGTATACATTAGGGTTGTCAATATAGACAAGCGACAAAGTCGAGTATAAAAAGTCAAAAATATCGAGTATCTCCAGTACAATGATATGAATAACGAATATGCGAATCATTACTTTTTAATTAAATTTTTTTTACATAATTTAATTTTAGGTTAGGTTTTTGTATTTATCGTAAACGTACGATAAGTATGTGTGTTACAGTGTTGAGTTTGTTTTTACTCAATACTGTAAGTTCGTGTATTGATATTATTCTCTACTGAAAAGCCTTTTTTGAGTAACTTTGATTTACTTTGAATAAATTACTTTTAAATCAAATTGTATAACTTTAAAAAACTTCGGATTAGGGACGAAACGATACCACTGAAGTACTTGATGTGGGTCGTTGTATTTGTTATTTTTAGAATGAAATAAATAGAGTAACAAGTATTTATATTCTATTTTCGTATGAAGTTATAAGTTTTAAAATATTTCCATAAAAAGTCCGTTTTTATAGTGCTCCCCAAAATATTATTTTTTCTAAGTGTTTGCTTTTTAGACGATATCTAAACGCAGTGACTGTTGCGTCCGCTTTGGTAATTAGCGTTTATTTAGAAATACTGATAATGTTTATGTGACGTGATTAGTTAGGTATCGTCAAAAGTATTATATCTACGGCACGAGTACCTACTTTTAGCCGATACTTAGTTTGAAACTATCGATATAAAAAGTACTTTGTATCGGAAGGAAAGTGGCGAGTAAGTAGTATTTACTCGTATCGTTTCATCCCTACTTTGAATTACATACATTTTGATATTAAATGAATATTTCTAGGTATGTATGGACATGGCAAAAGTAATATATGTAATTTGTACGTGTAAATTAATACCATAATTAAAAAAAGAAAATACTCAAAGTGCGCATCCATAACATATTTACTTCTAAGCCTTAAATCTAACAATCTGAATATTATCTCATAAACATACTTGATAGGATACGTGATATTACTTTTCACTAATCTAACAATATTACTAAATACCATAAAATTTCAGAAGAATTTTTTATTTTTGATATTTTTATACTTGATTTTTATGTACTGAAAACCGTTTAACATTTACAAAACGAGTACGGATTTCGGAAAATATATAAAAAATCGAAAAATAATAAGTATTCACAGCGAGGAATGTGATGATCATGTCGTCAAACAATGGTTTTTCTTAAGCATTATCTTTTATTTTGATAAGAATAACATAAGGATCTAAAGGTTATCACGAAAAGAGACACTAAATTCTCTTCAGGAGCTGTTAATAACGGTAGATTTATAAGTGTTATACTTTAAATACATTACCTTTATATTACAGAGGTTTCAGTAAAAAATCACTTTTGAAAACGTATTAAAAATATATTATGTTTGGTACAATTTGAGTCCAGTCCAATAGAAATGTTGAATTTTCAAGAACATTTCCCACGTTCATCACTTGTAGACGGCTGTAGATAATAATAAACGTTCAAATGTATAAACCATCTAATGTTGTCGTACCGCCCACGAATATTTATTTTTAGTTTGATCGTAGTATTGTTAAAACGTTAAAGAAGCGTAATTCCAAGACTACAAGTGTTACCAGCATTATATTTATTTTAGATTCATGCATTGGTTGTATTCTAAATCAATTCAATTAAAAAAGAAAGAATTTTAAATTGTGTATATTTTTCATTGCTTTTCGTCTGTCAATCATTCAAACAAAATGCTTACACCTATCTTCCTACCTTCCTTTCCAGTCCAGGAATATTTTATTGATGTTGCTATATTATTTTTACCGTACCAGTGAAAAAACAGAAATTTGAAAAGTACTCAAATCTGTATCTCACTGATAAGTATTATAAAAAGTGAAGGTTTGTGATGATGTGTGTTTGTTACTCTGTCATGCAAAAACTACTGATCGGAATTTGCTGAAATTTTGCACACAGTCTATGGCTTGGATTAACAACATGAAATACTCATTACGTTTACCATTAAACGTGACCAACGCGGTGCCGCTATTCAATGATATGTTTAGGATATAAATTACGATAGGCGCGTTGAAAGTGCGGTCTAGCTATTTAGCAATATGGCCAGAAAACGAGCTAGCCATCTAACCGGAGAATATAAAGTAGGCAATACCGCAGAACTCTTGAGCAATTAGCTTATGATTGTGTTACGCATATCATTCAACGCAGCAAGAATACTGTCGTTACTGAACTTGTGCGTAATGAAAGGTAAAATAAAAATTGATTTACATTATTGGTTTAGATTTATACTTACCGGGTGATGTTGATTTTAAAAAGCAGTACTCCCTGTCTTCACGTGGATGACATAGGAATCGAACAAGAGACGTTTTCCTGTTTTAATAACATCATGCTGGCCAACTCAGAAGTGGTAGACTTCACACATCTTTTGGTACGGATACAGACATTCGTATAAAAATTTCGTATTAAATTTTGTATGAAACTACGGATTTTTTACGCTTAGCTTGCAAATTTTAAGTAGATTTTTAAGTTAATGTCCAAGCAATTTCTGCTTCATACCTTCATCCCTTTTTTGAAGTTAGACATATTATTACTTACAGACTGACAGACGTATTATTACTTCACTATACACGTGTGATGATTTATATTACTCGAGGGGCCGCTAGTGGCTTTGAAATAAAACTCGTTATGCGCATATTTGTTCTTGCTTGCTTGCATGCTTATCCATTTTTGCTTCCAAACTTGCATCAAGGTTAATAAAACCAACTGAGTATACATTCATTCTGAAAACATAATTCCTCAGTTATATATATAGGATTGACTCTGGTAGTATTTCAGTTAGTTGATATAACTAGCTGAGTCCGCGGTTTCACCCGCGTTTAAAAGAAATGTAACGTGACATACATTAACCGAAATTTTATACCTTTAATAATCTCTATTTTATTATTTTTAAATACATGTTTCCCGCACCCGTGTTTTTTCCGAGATAAAAAGTAGCCTATGTCATTTTATGATCCTTAAGCGACTACCACTGTGGTTGTCGCGCCAAAAATCTTTCCGAGCCGAGCATGTTATAAACAGAACCATAATTATCCCACGGGAACTTTATATTATTTCCATTTTAATAAGTAACCTGTATGTTATACCAGACTGTAATCTATGTCTCTGTTAAATTTTATCCAATGCCATCCAGCCGTTCTGACGTGATTGAAAACTAACATCCACCTATCCTCACAAAATTTTGTTTTTATAATTATGTAAGTCGGGTTTTTATAATAAAGTTGGGTTTTTATAAATAGTTGTCCAATTGGTTGAATTTTTCATGACATTGTATAATAAACTGATCG
>MOOZ01000645.1:508333-519275 GCA_002930495.1 Cecropterus lyciades | reverse complement strand
TTAAAGCTTTACTATTACGTATTTTTGCAAGTCTAGTATAGTAGTATAGTAAATGGCCCTATAATCTTGTGATAACATTAGTTTAGCTTAGCTCTCATACCAAAGGTAGACCTTCTGTGAAAATAACAACCTGTAGGTTGATCAACAGCCACGCTAATATATGCCCCGTAACCTCCTCTCATTACTTTGCTACACTAAGTCAGCTGTAATTAAACTTTTAATTTAATTATAGCTGACTTCGCTTAGATAGTCTTACCATTACTTTGACATAGTTTATTTTTGGTCTACAACCAGTTTTATGTTAAATATATTTTCACGACATTCTCAATCATTGTGCCATTAAAAAACTGTTTGTATGTTGTATTGAATACAAATACAAACACTATTGGCATAAGTTTGTAAATTCATAGGTCGAAAGGAAAAAACAAATATTGTTATCATAATTTCAAACAGGACGCGAACCATTCCATTTAGTATCTTGAATTAAGTAAAGGAAGTCGGTCTTATTAATTAAAATAGAAAATGCTAGCTGGATTGTAAGTACCATGAAGTTTTATTATTATAGATATTAATGCAGAATGATTACGTCGACAATTATTTATACCCATAAGCATTTGTCGATTATTCTCCATGAGTTCCATTTCTTATTAGCTATGTATGGTAGAAAATCTCAACCTCCACCGTACCTCATATATATTGATTATTCAATTAGGTAAGAAACTTTTGTTTAACGTATTCCTCGCAGAAAAGTAATCTACCGCATGATGTGCAAATTTGATCGAAATCGGTTCAGTAGCTTAGGAGTTCATCGCAGACAAACAACGTAGCACGTAATTTATATACATTAAGAAGATTTGCAGATTAGCATTATAAAAGAATCATCTTTGCAATCTGCTTCTAGGACAAGAACGGCAAAAATGTTAGCAAAAATGTTAGAAATGATATGTTTCTGTAGTGTATGTTACAAGTAGTTTCTTTTCCTATAGAGATTTAAGGAGATAATTTTATTAAAAGTGATTATTGCTATTTTTCGGTTACTATGTTAATAACCAATAATCACTTTATCACTCTGTAAGACGATGATCCTATTATAATTGTAATCTATTTATTTTATTATATTGCTATTTATTTGGGTTTCCCGTTTCTGATAGTGCGGGTGTCGTATCGTCCTAATTTTGTTATAAGCCACTGTTAAGATAGTAGATGGATAAAATATTTTCAATTTTGATTTTCCAGTGATAAAGTTAAGTCTGATAATAAAGTAATTTAATAATCAACATCTTCTCTTTATCTGTTTTTTCAGAGCTCTAATGATCGGCGCCCTAATGGTGACTGTGTTTTTGGGTGGAAGATATCTTTTAGAGCTGGATCGTCAAAATAATGCTGTGCCTATAACGAATTTAACCGGCTTAGGTTAAACTTCAAAAGTATTATCTTACTTATAATATTTATATTTGCTTATGTCGTACGAGATACTTTTCATTTTGTAAGTAAGTACGAGTATGTAAGTAAAATAGGTATGAGTAGTTTACGAAACTTTTGGTTGATATTGAAAGGAGAGTAACATCAGGATCAGTTATGAAAACCAAGTTTTTGTTATGGTTTCATAATTCATCATCACTAACATAAATTTAAGCTACATTGCTGCACATAGTTCACTTTTACAATTGGAATGAGATTTATTTCGGTTATAGTTTACGCTGGCCAAATAGGGGTTGATAAATTTAAGATTCAAACTTTTTCACAAGTGAATCCAGTAGAAGTATTGCATTGCACGATTGCAATATTGCAATTGCATTTCACGTATGATGAAGTCCTGAAGATTAGATTTGTCTTGTTCTTCCCGTATCAAATCCCGGTCTGATGATAGTCTATTGAACCTAATGTTAAGAATTATACTATCCAAACAAATCCTCAATCCTAAGTCAAATAAATTAAACTTTCATGTCTCTTTGACAACAAAAAAAAAACCTTAATACCTTGATATAAATGTAGCCATCACTATTTATTTATGATCAGTATTTCTTGAATTTGTAACAATCACAGATACACCCGGAAGAACAAGAGCTCGGTCTATATTCAGCCAATTTTTCAAAGATAGTTAGCTAAATCATCTACAGAGATTCCAGAATAATCATTCGGAATGTGAATCAGATTATATATAATATATTTTTCCTTTCAGGTAACAATTTCCTTGGGAAATATTTAATGAAAAGATTTTTTGGATACACTGTACCTCCTGGCTAATTGCAAATATTTGGCCTGCGAATTTTTTACTGTTCTGGATTATTCTGGAATGGATTATGTGTTTACTTAATAATTACACTGCCACAATTTTATATTGATGAGTAATAAGCTTGTGATGTAATATTTTTTGTGTGATCATTAAATTTGATATTCTACATTGAGTATTTTTAAAACATTTCTTAGATTCTACATTCGACGACCCGCGTGGCGGAGCGGTCACCATATCGGTCTGACACGCAGTGGGTTCCGGGTTCGATCCCCGGCCAGATAGTCATCTGAATGATGAATTTAGATTGTGTTCTAGGTCTGGGTGTTTGTGTTTTCGTCTTTGTGTTGTCCATGGGACCCACAATACAGGAGAAAGTCCTAGTGTGGGGCTATGAGCGTTTTTTTTATATATTAAACGAGCATGCAGTCCGTCTGGTGGTGTGTGGCGTCTGCTGCCGGCAAACATTTATAATAAAATCTTGTATAGTTTAGGATTAGAGACCTACCGCAGAGGTCACCCATGGATGAGTTGTTACCCCTGAGGAATAAGTTAAAACGTCCCGTCTGAGTGCATGTTCTTTACTTCATTCATCAAACCATAACATGGGAGCGCTTAATACTTTTTATTAGGCAGTAATAGATGTGTCGGTAATGCATCCGGAGTCACATCACGTAGAGTTCGTAATAATAGAATTGAAAAGCAATTCTTCGAGTTTACGTATAATAATTTATCAACAAGTAGTCCGGTATTGTGTGACCGTACCATTCTTTAGTGTATTCAATTACGTAACTTTGGTAAAACAATAATGTTTGATTTTTAAAATGATGTTTTGAATTCTTCTTCACTTTTGGTACGGCTGCCACCCTTACTGCTTCAGAGCCTTGATTATATTTATTTTAAGCATCAGTTTAATTGACAGAGGAAATTAGTACATGAAAAAGAAGATAATATGGCTGCTGGATTGTAAGTATTGCCTTATTTTTTGAAAACATTAAAGTAGCAATTTCCTTTAAATGTATTGACATAGTGTACTTATTGTATAGTGCTTTTCCACTAAAGGTGTGCGAAACGAAAGATTAGTTACGTAACAATTTGACTGTAAGGACTAAAGCTAAGCGACCAGGATGTGCCGTGAATATACTGTAGCTACTACATCGTCACGTGCTCCTATCAGTTGTTACAATTCTTTGCCCGTATCCATATGAAAACAGCGTCGTTTAACCCATTTCCACTAGTGCTAATAAAAAAATAATTATTGGTGGATTTGTTACACATCATATATGTAGTTTAGTTATCTCGAATATCGCTGGTGGTAAAAACATTCGCTTTAAACTTCAACGTCAGCGTTGAGCATTAAAAACAAATGCATGTGTCTGATCTTATAAGGCCACAAACGTCAGAACGATGAAAAGTCGTGACAGCGCCAAGTAAAAGTTTCGTGGCCAAGCGGTTAGTTTAAGGGCTTTATGCGTAGAAAGATTATTTTTAAAAGCTTTAATTTTAAGTTGAGTTAGCAATATTTAAGAAGTAATTGTATATCAAATGAATCGCAAATCTTTCAGTGTTCTGTTGCTTGGTGCACTTGCTTTTTCCGTGTTTTGGACAACAAAGTTCGTGAATGAAGTTTACGCTTTAAATAAAAATCTGCACAACGTGTCTGCTAATTCAACGCCAGTTGTATATCCTGGAGAGTTTGTTGAGTATTCCGAGGTGTAAGGTATAGTGTTGTCTATCGTTTGTATATTATGCCTTATAAATATTAATTTAACGGCACATCCTTAATTTTTTTTTGCCCGTAATTTAATAGTTCTGATTTGAAGATCGACTTGATTTGATTGCATAAATGTGTGAGCAGAACCGAGCATTAGTCATTCCTAATTGTGCACTATATATGTCTAATATTACAGTAAAATACGATGAAGTCCATGTTACATTACAAGTGAATTCTTGCCAGTCGCTGAAACAGAATCGTACGAGAAACGTAAAATTTAAAGTCGAATCGGGAATTCTTACATTACAGGCGAATTTTCTCGTGAGGGAGCACCTTAACATTATTTGATATAGTGTACTTTTCAATAGCTCGAAGTACCTAATGACTGAGATGATCGCCTCATATATCGCTCGACAATCATCATCAACCATACCCTTCCAGCGTAACGAAAGAATAGCTTCACGCTAAAAATAGGTGTGGCGGTGATACCTCCCCGGTCGAACTATGGTAGCCGGTTCTTTGAGGACCTGTGATCTAAGATGGAGCGCCTGCCTTTCTATAATACCACGCACTTTAAGCCAGGACATAGTTACGCTACTCTCTGCTGTTGTAGACGATACTGTGGTGCCTCCTCAGCTGAATCACATATATGAATTTGGTAATAGATATATGATATCTAATATAATCTAACATAACGATCAATTTTATTATCAGATGAACTGTATGTTCTTACCTATTTCTGTAGCACAAAAAACGTCCAGTTCTGAAGCGCATGCTATTTCTATGTTGCAGGCTCTTACTAACGAGCGTACTGGTATTCGGTTTGTATTTAGTAACACAGAAAATACAAATTAGATTGAAACTAGTCGACGAAAACATGGCAGAAGATTACTTCTTAACAGGCGAATTTATAAATGATACTGATTTATTTTAACTATGTAAATATGAATTTTATTAATAAAAAAGGTTAATAATTGTACTATATTATTATTCCTAATCTCAATTACCCTTTCACTAAAATATTTTTTACGTCTATGATGGGGATTATTGCACATTAAGGCAGTATTTTTTTATTACAAATTATAACCATACGTCGTGTAGAAACCGTACGTTACAACTATACATCGTGCAAAAAAGAATGATTATTGCCTGAATACAATGCAGACTTTTTGAAAATAGGTGGTATAAAGCAGAAATAGGCACCGCTGACATATGGGATGAAACCTTTCAACCGTCTGCCGTGACAGATTTTCACATTTTCCGACAGTAGTCTAGCCTATTTAGTGGCGTGGCCGTAATTGAATTCGTCGCTACCTATTTAGGAATTCAGGAAAAATCAAAGGTCACCGAAGAGCCCGTAGGTTAATTAACAACGAAAATCTCTCAAATAGCAGATTACACACCCTTGAGCATCGTCGTCGAGTTGCCAGCTTATCAGTTTTTTATAGGATGCACTTTGGAGAGTGTTCGAAGGCTCTTTTCGAACTGATTGAGCCATCATCATTCCTTTATCATCCATACGTTGTTGACATACCCATAAGTCGAACTAAACGGTTTGACAGCTCGTTTTTGGTGAGAGTCGCTAAGATTTGGAATGACCTGGGTCTATTTTTCCTGATAAATTGAACTCTGGAGCCTTTAAGAGTAGAGTGTAAGGTTTCTTTTGGATGGGCGTGTACCACCTTCGTCTTCATCTACACTTTCCATCGGGTGAGATGGAAGACAAACGCCTATTCCATTACAACTATAAAAAAAAATCTTAATATTCCGCCGCCCGCATGACGTGCCATGCACTCTATGCCAATGTGCTCTATGTAATCGACATTAAATAATCTTAGAAATTGGCCCAAGAAAGAGAATCGACAAGATAACATTAGAATATTTGCGGCCCCTAAAATCTGCCGCCCTAGGCTCCAGCCTACTCAGCCTGCTGGTATATCCCCTACTGACTAATATTTTTCTATTCATAGAATAGTCATAGCTAACGCGTTTTCACTCTCTACGGTCACCTGGAAGATTGAAAACGGGACATGTGCTCCTATTGTCCACGGATATCCATATTTCGTATCATCCCGCCGAGCTAAGTTAGCTGCTAAGAAGATGTAGCTCGAAAAGTGGCGTAGCTTGCTTAGTTAAATACTTAGGAGGTAACGTCGATCGCTTGTTGCGTATGATCCCGCAGGTGGAACAATCGATCCGCCAGGCTCGAGCTCACATCCAGGTTACCCGTAAGGATGACTCTAGGTGTCAACAAGATTTATATTCATTCCCGCCTCATCTACGCGTCGCCAGCATGGTACAGCGTGTCTAAACGCAGTCACTGCAGGAGTTTGTGGCCCCTCGCCCATGCACACTTAAAGGGGTTCGAGCCCCTACATGATCGTCCACCAGAGGGGCGGCCGCTCCTGCGGGAAATTCTCGAGCTGGACTCCTCCACCCGCATTAAACAGTGGATCCCTGCTGCACGTAGATCAACCCCAAATAAACCAGGATTTCTATCTTAAGCCGATCACAGATGCGTTGCTATTCCTAAGAGTTATGTAATAAATATCACAAATTCATGCATTTGTCTTGTAGGTACGTCTTTTAAAATAGAATTCGTCACGATATTAGGGCAGAAAATAGACATGGCGAGGACATTGATATAAAAAATAAAACAAAAATAAAAATTTGCTTCAAATTATATTTTGACATTTTGTTATTATTTTTTTTAATCTACACAGGTTCGATGTAATACTTATTGTGCGTAATACATTATTGCAGTTTATTCCTTAAGAAACGATAGGCCCGTGCTATGAAATGTATATGGAAAGAAAGTTGGGTGAAACAATAACACTGAGTTGATTTAATAATCATTAAGTTAACGTTGATTATTTATAATAGTAAAGAAAATCAATTGACCTTATAATGTATTTACAAAATATAAGTTATAAAATATAAGTATAATTACAATTATGATATATCTTCAGTATTATAGAAAGTGCCTTCATTTAAGAACTTCCTTGGCATATATATTTTTCTCGAAGTAATCGTTCTTAAGGAGTAAATTTCTGTTGCGTGTTGGAGCTGACACACACATGTTTTTAATCGTATAATAATGAAACATGTTACATTATTGTGCTTCTGTTTCTTTATTTTATTTACTACAGATAAAATACATTAAATAGGAAATTTATTATTTTATTGAATTGTTCATTATACTTTTAGATAGTTAAAATACAAATCATAATGTTAATAAAAATAGAACAAATATTGAACTATTTAATTTGTTTACAAAATAATTAAACTTTACGAAATTAGGAAGGAGTTGAATCCAAACATTTATATCTTGTTATTATTTTTTTATACTTATTAAAAGTTGTTAAATTACATTTTTCATTATTATTATCATTCATAGCATTTTTAGAGAGTGAAATTGAAATAATTCATAGTGCTATTCGAATTTAATAATATTTTTGTGAAAACAAGTTTTATTAGATTATCCTATTTATTAGTAAGACATTTTACACCAATTAAGTACAAAATGTAAGTATTTTTTACAATAAATTGTATATGAGCAAAATAGGTAACATAATATACGAGTAAAATAAATAAATTAATCTTGTTTGTGATTGTCATTTTTTTATAAATAACTTATATTCAAATAAGTATATAGTAAGTTGGCTACGTAACCTAAATATTAATTAATGAAGATACCCTTACTCTGAATATAAAATCATAACAAATTACGATCTCCTATTATACAGATATCCGTATGTTATAATAAATAATAGTTTAAAAAACCAAAACAAAAAACAGTTTGTAACTAGGTAAACTAAAAAATCTAAAATAATTTTCTTTAAGTAAAACAAAAAAGCGTGGGGTGTTTCTGAGATGTTCTGCATTTTCACCTTCAGCACCCCACGCTTTATTACGATAAATAGTTTTATCTTATCGCTCTATTTTTTCAACTTATAGAATATTATTTTCTATTTTTTAGTTCAGCTAAGTTCCAAAAACGTGTTTTTTTTAGTTATTTTTTTTTAACTATTATTTGTTTTTTTTTTTAGTCAGTCAGTCAGTTATTAGAAAATGGACTTTTAGTGCATCATATGTGAAATCAGCTTCTCCATGTTTCACTTTGTATTCTTACCATTTCATCCAACGCGTCACCCTTAAATGGGACTCTCCACATGGATCAGAAATTAACGAACTTTCAAAAAACATTCATTCCCTATTTTACACTCTAACGGTAGATTTTCCAAAAGCGGTGATATAGTTAGAACTCTTTTTAGTCCGACTCCGGCAGCACTACCGCCACACCTATTTCTGCCTAATAACAGCAGTGATATGCGCTGTTGTGTACTGGTTAGGTTTGTAACGGAGGCCATCTTAGCGGAGGCGGAGGCGGATGCGGAAGTTAAGCGGTTCACCTCCGTGGACACGGAGGTTAACAGAGGCGGAGGCGGAGGTAAACTTTACATAGTAGTTCTTATAAAAAGTCAAATAATTACTAATAATCAAAATTAAGAAGAGGAAAATTATAATCTTATATGTATACTATTTGAAAATTATATATATACGCCGATAATTATTATATCTACGCCGGTTTTTTTACATTTCCTAAATTGTGTATATAGTTAACCCAACCAATCCAATGTATTACGTTAGCCTAGAATAATACTAAGGGTGCCTCATATAGTGCCCAATATCCAAATACCTACTTACACTATTTATTTCTTTCATCACAAAGATATGAAGGGAAAATGTTCCACGCAAATTGATTCCATCTAAAAACTTTATGCTAAGTATTCTTTTGTGTCCTATTTTTTGTTTTTACTCTTCTTATTTTTAGGGTAGATTCCATCCATTCCTTTACCAAAAGGCGTTTCTGAATTTGTTGTTAAGTAGTAAGATCCTTTGGCACTGAAACAAAAAAAATATGTATTTATTATTTCAAAGGAAAGCAAAAAAAAAATCGATTATGGAAAAAAATAATATTCCAGCTACCCAGGGTTGACTATCATTACGACGAACAGGAATTAAGTTTGCCCTATTCAGTAATTTTAGGTATTTTATAGAGGTGCAATAAATCAATTTTGGTATTTCATCAACTCGTTTTAAATACGGTAATGTAAAACATTTCAAGAGAGTTGTAGTTACAAGTAGTACAAGGTATCACCATTATAATAATTATTTTAATAGCACGTTGTTAGTGTGCAAAAGTTCAGCGTCATCTTGTCTCGACATCATGTACACAACCAACCCACATTTCAATACAACGGTCACTGTTTTCCGCATAATTTATAGATAATTATTTACCTAAGATCACAGTTAAGACCCATGTACACCATGCCAACTTCAGGTGAAGGGTTTTCTCGAAATTTTTGATAAGAGTCCGCAGGAGAAGCCGGGAATGCCTCTGGATTTCTAACAGACTCCGCGTAAAACCGCCATGATCGCCAATGACTGCATAAATCTGAAAAGAAAAAATAAAACTAATATCAAAATCACTTTCCAGTTTCTTGGGATAACGTTAATAAATCTTCCGAGATACGTAAAAAATTATCTACTTTATATGACAAAAACCGCAAAAGAGTGATTAATGCACTGAATGATAATGGTCACTAGCTTCCATGGTATATTGTTTTTAGAAACATTATTGAGTAGGTATCCTAATTTTTTTAACTACAAATGTAATGTAGCTTACTACATCCTACAAACCAGAACGCAAAAGCGTTCAACATTGCTATTATTAGGAATTACTATTGGTGCTGGCAGCGCTAATTTTAAGTCCTAATGGCTGGCTGGCCAGCTCTGGTACTTTCGGAAGGCACAATTCTTCTATCTATCACATATAACAATCTATCGACTGTGAACTTTTCTCTTTTACTATTCCCTATAATGAGAGCAAGTTAGGTTAGGTACATATTTTAATATGAATATTTAAAAAAGCCCGTCATCATAAAAGATTCGTAATTCAAATCACAGTTAACCAAGTTAACCATTGCGAATCTTTTACTAAAATAGGAACTCTTAACGTCGTACTAGCCATTAGCTTAAATATTTCTGTTAATATTTACTTTTTTGTGAACAATACATACTATCATCCGAGAGAGGTATAGGCGCGAACCGCGGACACCCAGGCTGGATGCTCTTGCCTCCATTGGGCCAGAAGTNTCCCGGTCCGCACCGGCGCGCCGTACCCGCCAGCGTCCGTGTGGATGACGTCCACGAACTCCGCGTCACGCTCGTTCACGTGTTCCATCATCACGCCGTCTGGGTAAAATGCTGGAAATGCAGGATCGAGGGCTGTTAATCTGAAATGCATGATGGTGGATTAGATTTAGAAAGTTTAATACTAGTGACTTTGGTACTAATCACAAGTAATAAAAAAAAATTCTAATAGTCATTAAAGGAATCATACTCATTAAAGGAACTACTAATTAAAAGAATGGAAAGTCATATCTCCTAAATATTCCCGGGGAGGTAAGGAGCGTCTGAAATGGCTGTAGTTATATTTTATTTTTCCTTTTCTTTTCTCTTGGTGACCTGTAGAGAGGCCATGTTGAGAGAAGTCATTGGAAAGCAAAAAGAGTTAAAGATCTAATAAATAAGATATGAAGTTGAAATAACAATTACACATTATTATTACAGCTGGTCTATGTCATAAGGAGAGTTTCACGATCGACTTCAAGATGTAAACACACGGTTGACAAAATATTTGTGAAATATGTGAAAGGATGACAAAGTGCCTTTATACATAGTTCCCATAATGTTTGTTCAGTTTCATAATTTAAAATTTTTGCAATGTCTACAATTATATATGTTAAACACATTGATATGTTGATATATCTTAAGGTAACCATACCTTTTGACAATTTTATTGTACTTAGTCTTCAGTTCTCTTGCCGTGTACCCCGCTACATGGCTGCCAAGAGAGTGTCCGATGACGTGCACTTTATCTACTGGAAGACCGGCTTCCAGGAGTTTGTGCAGTTGTTCCGCTGCTGCAG
>MOOZ01000645.1:486676-498474 GCA_002930495.1 Cecropterus lyciades | reverse complement strand
TGGCAAAATATTTTTTATCATAAATATAATGATACTTGTGTGTGATTGTTTTATTTGAGCTGCTTGTAAGTTGACCAATAATGAACTAATAAATCCTGAGGTTTTCCGTTTAAAGGGATTTTTTTTATATAGTACGGAAGTAGCAAACGAGCCTGCAGCCCTCCTGATGGTAAATGGCTATTGCCGCCCATGGACATCTGTAATCAACCCTAGGTAAGATCAAAGTCCCACCTAAGGTTGGCCACAGATGCATTGCTACCCCTGAGGACTAAGATGGAATGCCTCGGAAAAGTATGTCACCTTACCATAAGTTTATAGGAACGACTTTTATAGGGATACTGTCAGAAAACCTCACAGTCTTCCGTTATTATCCCTATAAAATTCGGTACCTGCGTTCGAATTTGAAATATAAAATGCCTTTGTTGCATTCGTTATGAATGGTTGAACGAATTTATATCGTTGCTTTATTTACAATGAAATGAGCGTGTAACTGATACTGAAATAAATTTATTTTAACGACCATTAGTATGATAATACTAACTGTGCCCCGCGGTTTCATCCCCTACAACACAAGAAAGACGACAATCGTAATGTTATATAGCCCTTCTCAATAAATTGACAACATGACATAAAAAACAACACGAAAAAAATCAAGTAATAAGTATTATAATATGTAACCTCTAGTCTTTTTCTGTTTGGGTGATAAAATTATCTTTAACCGTCGTGTCGTTTCCGACATCATTTATCATACTTCTATTTGAAAGGAACAGTTTGGTAACTAAAAATAACATATTATATGATATTTATAATGTGATGAATGAATAATAATATACATAATAAATTTTCACAAACAAAAGATCAACGATCAACCATTTTTTTAAATAAGGTAGGGGTAACCTGATTTAAAAAAATAGCAAACAACATAAAAATAAATATAAAACATTTTTTTTTCATGTTATTGAAGAGAAAAAGAGAATGCTTAATAGAATGTGTGTGTCTCTCAATGTGGTTGATAATTATGTATTTTTATCCTGTATCATTTAAGATGAAAAGGTACCGTACGCGTACCCTACTTTGAGACACCCTGTTCTTTATGGAATAACGCGTGTTGTTGTATTTGCACTGTTTAGGTACCCTGTATTTTTATTAATAAACTCTAGTGTAGTTACCGAAAACCATATTTGCGGTGACCGAGTTTGATTCAGTATATCAAATTCAATGCAATTATTTTCAAGTATACTTGTAACATCATACCTCAATAGATACTAAATACTACTGACCTCGTATAAGGGCCACTGTATGACCCGGATTGTGTGATTAAAAATTCAATACACAAGGTCTAGTCTTACCACAAATAGAATGTCTTCCCACACGCTATGATGAAGTGTCGTGTGGTTAAAATATGTGAAACAAAATATTATGTATTTCACCTTCCTAAAAATTAAAGATATAACCTGTTTGAATAAACAAGTATACCGTAGGCACTTTTAGGCAATGATCAATGACATTTGTTATGGTTCAAGTTTTATCAACTATTATGTACCCCGTATACTCTTTGAGGTATGATCTTTCAATAAATCTCGTAGTTTAACTACGAGATTTACAGTTACTTGTACAGTTTTGAATTATAGTATCAGTGTCATCGAATATACTAAAACATTTAGCTCTTATAGTTTTTTATTTTTTTATTCTTTCTTGTTGCATTACATACGAACGTTTACGCTTCTGAACTTATGCGTTACGGATATGCGCTGGCTATCAGCCATCGTTTTATTAAGGGGATGTTCTTTTACAATACTTGTGTTATTGCAACATCTCTCATAATCAGTGCATTTTTTACAATTTAAGCAGTTGTTGCCGTTTAAGACTTAACCGTCATAAATATTTGTCGATGGCCTTCTATTGGTTTAAAAATGCCAACTAGCGTGACAATTTACATTAGTGGGAAATACCCATTATTAGTGGAATATAAAAAAGCTTTCAAAGTTTTATATTCACTTATAGGACAAGGTTCTTTTTTGTTATTAAAACATCATTTTCTATACTGAGTAATTTGTGGAATATCTAATAAAATCTGTACCAAACAACAGTATAATCCGACTATATTAAGTGTTGATTACGGAAATCCTTGAGACAGAGTTAAAAGGATTATAATTATTATTTCCTACCTTGATTCGATTTTCTGCCCACTCTTACTTAATTAGCTTAATAAAACTAGTAACATTGTTAAAAATATTTAAAAAAAACCCGACTGCTTAAAATGTTTTTGTTCATAACGATATATTATATTTAACGCTTAATAGGAGTTTTCATCAAAATAGTCCAGTAAAAGTATGATAACACACACACACATACATACATATATGATAAAAAAGGACATACGTACAAACAAATATACATACATACGCACGAAAAACATCAACCTTCTTCTGACGCAGTCGGTTATAAAGGGTCACACGTTTAATCCGTACATATTTTCAAGAGCGCCCTGGCAAATAAAAAGGTATTAATAATTTCAAACGTTCCCTATTTCTTTTCTTTATTTTCACTTTTCTATACCAAATTATTTTCCCAAAGCTTGCTGCTGATATTAAAATATCGTTTTTTAAACAATTTTTAAGTTTTTTAAAAGTGCCGAAACATCATTTACAGTCGTTTGACAGAGCCTTAAAACTGCAATCAACAAGATGAGAGTTATCGA
Source organism: Cecropterus lyciades (assembly GCA_002930495.1). NCBI lineage: Eukaryota > Metazoa > Arthropoda > Insecta > Lepidoptera > Hesperiidae > Cecropterus > Cecropterus lyciades. The sequence continues at coordinate 495,773 of MOOZ01000645.1, read as the reverse complement.
TCCATGTGTTATCACTGTAGGCAATATCATTTAAACGATGAGCGCGCAGTGACGCATGCAATTTGTGCAGCGTGAATAGGGTGTCCATAGAATTAGAAAATATGGGGTCCTAGCGGGACCCAGCTGATTTTATCAGGTTTTATATAATATTTACCTATATATTTAGATAGAATTCACATCAATATTTTTGGCGACAAGTGAAGTATGAATCCTTTTCATTCCGAGAAACGACACAGTGGGACAACAATGATAAATAATCAACGTTGTAATATAATATATAAATTTTTATAGATGCGCTGAATAGTGGTTTCACCGAATAAACGAATACCGAATAAAATTCGGTTTAATATTACCCAAACTGAGAATTACCTACATGTTGATTTGAAGTTTAATTTCTTTATTTAACACAATTTATATAAGAAGTATAGATGTTTTGGTTCTATATCGTGTAGCCAAGAAAATAGAAATACTCGAACCGAATATATTCGGCACCAAAAAGATAATTCGGCGGAATACAAATAGTGAAAAGATGCCGAATACGCCGAATAACGAATACCAAAGGAATATTCAGCGCATCTCTATAAATTTTATTATTGTAATATCGGTCATATTTCCTTAAAATATATATGACAAATAAAAAAAAACTTTCTTTGGAAAGCTGGTAAGGAAAGCCAACCTCAGTTTATAATCTTGTTTATCCGCCACTAAATAATCAATTATCTGCTTTGCAATTTAATCTGTACTGATATTATGAAGTAGTAGAGTTTGCTTGTTTGGTTGAACGCGTTAATCTCTGTAACTACTGGTTCGAATATATATATAACATCACGCTACTACTAATAAGAGTGGAGTAGCAAAGGGAAATGTTGCAAAAACGGGAAAATATTTTTATTTTTGAGAGCTTTCCTTGCGTACGCTGTGTAAACGAAGAAAGATACGCAAAAATCATGTATTACGAAATTGTTTCCCTTTAAAAGTCCTGAGCATAAGCCCGCATATGAATAGCTTTTAAGATTGACTCATTAAAACCTTTTTTATGATATTAAAATTAGTCCTATAAAAATACATTATTTGCGAAGTGTTTTAATAAACATGATATTAATCCTTATCTAAATAAATAATTTATTTATTACAGGCACTTAATTTTCGAACAGAATTGCCCTCGACATCATTTAATTTCAGCGAATATGTTACGAGTTATCTTAGTTTTAAAATAACTATGCAAAAAAATAATATCACGCGCGCATTTATTTTGGCGGGAGCGGTGATGCGGCCGCCCGCTGACCGAGATCGTGTCGATGGCTGCGAGCAGTGCTTCCAGATGCACTGTAATTACATTAGACTCTATTTTTAACTTTTTTACTGTATAAGTACAGTAATGGTAAAAATACAGAGTAGAAATCTACTGTACTTGCCAACAATGTACTTTTCACTAAATAAAAGTAGTTTTAATATATAATATATATTGTAAATTTTATAATTTTATACATTTACAGTTTAATATACAGTAAAATTTAATCGAGAAATGAACCTTATTTGGTCGTCAAATTGCAGAGAAAGTTGTTAAAGTAGATGACCTTTATTTTCCACGTAAATTTCCTTTTAATAGTCTTTAAAATGTTATTTACTGTAATTTTGTACAAAACAGAGTATTTATAAGTAGGAAATACTGTAATTTTATAATCACTATCTGGAAGGACTGGCTGCGAGGTACCATGTCGCGCGGCTTAGATGCGTGATCGGCTCCTTACGAAACGGTTGTAATACTTATATATTTTATAACATCTTTCCAATATTTTTACGAGTATTGCTTTATTCTTTCGTTTCTCGTGTAATTTTTACTATATTTACTTTTAGTTATCATAGCGTGATGTTCTTAAAACAGTTTTTAATAGAATGATCTCTAATAAACGCGAGCGAAACTGCGTGGCACAGCTAGTTCGTTGATATTACTTTACTACACCCGACTAAATAGCAAAGTACATAGTCCGAAACATGTTGCTTATTACATGGTCACCATACTTATATACCAAGACCCTTTTAATCAGCGCAGACTCATTTGTCTCTGTAACCCGCTATCTGCTAAAGATAAGCGATGTGTGTAACATTCTACTGATAGTAGTAGGTATATTTATTTATTTAGAAGATGTCCATCGTTATAATATTGAGATACCGAAAACCCTTTTTAGTGACATTTAGAGATAACAGAGTAATGTACTGTTGAAATTTTAAACAAAGTAAAATCTGACTATTGACTTTGATATATTTTTCAACATGTCATATAGTTAAAAACATTTAAACAAAAAATCCGACTGCTTATAAACTATTAACTACATAAACAATATACCTATAACTACATTTCAAATCTAGATATAAAAGTTTCAGTTCATTTAAGGATTGGAAGCTAACGTATTCTAAGCGTGGTTAATATTAGTCTTGAAAAAAAAAACTTTATAAATTAATAAATAAATCATAATGAAAGGATTGTTTTCATTATGCATAATTTAAAAAAATGTTTGTTAAATCAATTAATAATAAATATATTATTTCTTACGTAAATTTCAAACTCATCTTTATTACCCGCGATTGAAGTTTGACGACCCGCGTGGCGGAGAATTCACCATACCGGTCTGACACGCAGAGGGTCCCGGGTTCAATCCCCGGCCAGACAGACATCTGAATGATGAGTTTAGATTTCTGTTTTGGGTCTGGGTGTTCTTGTATTCGTCTTAGTGTGCCCATGATACCCACGATACAGGAGAAAACCCTGTGAGGCTATGAGAAAGTGTTTATTACTGACACTGGCACTCATAAAATGAAAACATTTTAAAAAAAATATAAGAAAAATAAATGACGGCTGCAGTCGGACGGAATTTTAGTGTATACAATTTTACATCTTTATTACGCATTAAAATAATAAGTTAATTGTAAAATTGGTGTGTTTCTACAACTATCGCTATTATTATTAAATATTATTATTATGGTTTCCCTTAATACAGCTTCGTTATAATAGTATAGGTACTCGGAAATATCTTCGTATTGTATTTCAGAAGTAGTTAGTGAACAATCAATCTGACATTGATATGGATTCATTAGATATATTGGATAAATCCATTGCCGCGAGTCTCCTGTGGCCATATTCGATTTTGTCGATTTCCTTTGCCATTGTGGATCCGATATAATAATGAAACCGTACAATTCATATTTCCGTTTCAGTCCTATTATTGGTTTCGTTACCTCTTGGAATTATACGGGATTAAACCGTTGTAAACATTATGTAGAACTCTGTAAATTTCCTTAGGATATTTTAAAATGCTTCACATTGTAACTTCGTAATAAAAAAAGTCTTGAGTTCCATTTATGAAATATATTTCTTATAAATGTTACGCCACTATCAATGTGTATATGTTAAATAGTTTTTGATTACGGATTACGGATTACGCTGATTTCGTACGTTACATGTTACATGTTGACATGTTATATTTGACTTCGCTATAGCTGGTATATAAAAAAATCTTGGGTATATTCATCATATTATGAACCTATTTTTCAAATTTGAAGGTTTTATCTTAGTACTCTAGTTGCTTGTGTAGTACTTTAGGCTCTGCGATAATTAGTCAAGTACCTACCCATCCTTTTGACTTTATATTTATAAATAAATATTTAAACAATAATACCTTTGAAATAAATTAAAAAGAAAAATATTATGTTGACTACTAGAACGATAACGTTAAAATAAGTTATTTTATTATAATCGGCCTAGTGATCTCCAAAATCACCACTCACGTACAACATAAATAAAAAAATCTTTCGGTACAGTTAAGCCTACACTAGAACCTCGATTATCCGAATTTTGACTAGCTTTATCCGAACGCTCAATTATCTAAACTTTGGCGCGAAAGATACATTATTGAATATTTTATGGCCGCGATTTGATAAAGTTAGGTTTAAAGGCGCCAAGCTAAAGCCGTGGAAACATTTTAAATAATAATGGTACATACATTGTTGCTCGCTGCCACCGCCTTGTTAAAAACGCGTAGCTGCTCAAAAATGCGTCATTTAATAATTGAGGATTTTATGAAAAAAAGCACTGTTTGAATTATGTATCTTAAACAGTGCTTTTTTTCTTACTTTATATATTTATTACGTTATTTTAATTTTTAATAAATATGGAATTATTATTATGTGGTAAGGTGCGGCTTATAATCTCGTCTCAAAAAACCCAAGTTTCGATTATCCGAACTTTTTATTATCCGAACTAGCCTCGGTTCCAATTGGTTCGGATAATCGAGGCTCTTCTATATGTAATATTAATGATTAAAGAAATGGTGATCAATTTAATAGACTTCGTCACTAGACATATAAATCAGCTTTATTTACCGTAAACTACAGTCACTATTTTATTTTAAGAATGTTATTGCTTTGGCATACTGCAGTTGGTAAATATCGCAAATTGGAGTATTCACGCAGTTAAATGTAATTAGGTCACGATTGCTGGAAAATGCGAAACAATTTTTTCCATTGCAGTATTATGTAGGCAGTACTAGAGGTGAACATTTTAATATGAAATATCATATATAAGTACCTACATTTAGTATTTCGAAATGAGTTTCTTTTCCAATTTTAATTACACGACACAGGAGAGCCAATAATAAAAAAACTGTTTTTTTTTTTTGAATTTATTTGTATGATAGTTTTTGTTTGTGTTAATGCTAACATTAGCTGGATTAATTTTGATGCAACTTTCTAGTTGAGTTAAAAGTCAAAGTTGTAATTACAAATTTGTCAGTTATAGGTATATAAGCGAAAGGCTTTGGATACGTTAAAGTAAATATCGCTGAATTGAGAACAATTAAATGTTAATTATGTCAAATGTCATAACAGGCTACTTGAAGTCAACCTTTGAATTTGGATTTAATAACATTAAAATAATGTTCTTTATAATTTTAATAAATGAATCGATAAAAATAAACTTCTTAATAATATATAATTCGATAACCATCGTCTCATAATACTCCATTGTTACTATTGACCAGTTGAAGTACGATGACGAAGATGATTCATTGCGAAGTAATTTCTGACTATTGCAAACCAGCAAACATTCCAATTGTCTCTAATGAAACGTTATTGACCTAATAATAACACGGAAGCTATATTATTATGGTGACCAAAGCAGATTGTTCGTCTCATAGAAAGTGAAATTGATGATATTGTGATGTTATGTTTTGTTATATGATATGTATTCGTCGTTTTTCAGACTGCCTGAAGGTTCACTGGCAGATAATGGTTATAGCATTAAGTCCACCTATGTACAAAATTGTTTTGTAAGGTACATTTTTTATATAGTATGGAAGTAGCAAACGTGCATGCAGCCTACCTGATGGTAATTGGCTACTGACGCCCATGGACATCTGTAATCAACGCTAGGTAAGATCAAAGTCCCACCTAAGGTTGGCCACACATGCGTTGCTACTCCTGAGGACTAAGATGGAATGCGTGGGAAAAGTATGTCTTCCTTACCACATCCTTCAGACCAGAACACAGCAGCGCATAACACTGCTGTTATTAGGCAGAAATAGGTGTGGCGGTGGTGCTATTGAAGTTGAACCATAAAGAGCTCTACCACCTTCAAAAGTAGTACATAAAGATAAAAATAAATAAATATATTACTAGTAGAAGTTGGTATTCCACGAGGTATTCGGTGATGTCTTTGTATTATAATGTAAAAAAATATATATTAATAACATATATTTTATCACGTCAGAATAAGCTAAATAAGTGTAAATAATGTATTTTTTGCAAATATAAAATGTATGATAAAATATGCCAAATACATTATTGCATATTTAAATATTTCTTATTTAATGTACCTATGGTATTGATATGAATTAAATCATACTTACATATTTAAAAAACACGATTTGATATAAAATATACCTTTAAAGGATAGCCTTACTAAAATTGTAAGTGATTCTGACGGTCAAAGCATATCTAGTGGTGATATTTATTACCTCATATGATGAGGAAATAAGCCTTTAAGAAGTTAGCAATTCTTTTACTCTAACAGCTTCAATATAATTCAGTTTAAAATATAGTGGAAATTAAAAATGGGATACTATAATTTTTATCTTTACCAGACATTAGACATAACAGTTCACCACTTATATCATTTTTTTTAATTTTAACGAAAAATAGAAACCGACTTCTATGGCCCAAAAAAGCAAAAAAATAAATTAAATATATGTTGGTTTCTTTCATATACAGTACACAGTACATAGTCCTGAAGTCGGCGCTCTACATATTTTGTTTGATTACAACGACGAATCTACGTACGTCCTACAAGTATAGTATGAAAGAAACCAACATATATTTAATTTACTTTTTTATGGAATAGAAGTCAGTTTCTATATTTTGTTTTTTTCATGCTTTTTAGTGGTGTTAAACTTATATTTTTTGTATTCAGAAAATGTAATATTTGTATGCATAAATTTAAACATAAATACAAAAGTAAATTCAACTTCCAGCATTAATATAAAATTAAGTCCTAAGCCATGACTAACAAAACTTTTATAAATTATATAGAGGTAAATAAAGGTTAGGTCTATATTTATATGAACTGGGCGCACCCGCTCACAGGGCGCTGCCGCGTCATGCTAGTTGCTTAGTTTTACGTTTTCTTTTATGTTCCAACCTAACCTAACCCATCCAGTATAAATCACTCCAGCTCAATCTAATCCTAAACCATAAATTAGGCTTGCCGTACCCTGCATCATCAGGGTTGAGGAGTTGAACGTCAAAATTTTCATAGTATGTCTCTGCTTAGTAATCTTATTATATATTTGTAAGCACCAAATATAGTTAACTTCGTTGGTTTTGGCTAGCAGTATTCCTACAATATCAGGATCGAAGAGTAGAAGGTCACATTTTTCATAATATCATTCCATACTGGAACTGACTGGACTGAGAATTGGATCGATAGAAGCGGAGTTATTCGTGTATTTGTCGCGCACTGACTAAATGCAAATTTAAGACTTACGTGGTTTTCTCATTGATGCTTTTGTCAGAATTGAACCAAATTAAAACGGAACCCCAAGGATAGCACCAGCTTTCAAATAAAAAAATGTCAAAATCGGTTCACCCAGTCGAAATTATCGAGGGTTTAAACAAATGTATAACATAAAAATCTACAACTAGAACAATACTTTAACCTAAACGCAATTTACAGGAAAAGTTTGGAATTTACTGAAAGTATAGTAAATAAATAGTAAATTGGTATGCCTAATTTCTATAATTGTGGTGAAGTAAAACTGTAATGAGCATGTTCCTTCGCATACTAATTGTTCTGTGTTCGTTGAAATCATTATGTAATATCCGTTTGGGTTTACGTTATAACTATTTCATGGAACGAAAATATGTCTGGGAAAGTAAACTCCGGTTGCATCACCTTCATGTTTATTTCTAGCTTACACCAAAAGTGATAAGTTATGAAGGCAGTGGAACCTTCTCTTTTGAAGGTAGAAACACCACCGCCACACCTATTCCTGTATATTAACAGCAGTGTTATGCACTGCTGTGTTCTGGTCTGAAGGGTGTGGTAAGGGAGACATACTTACCCGAGGCAATCCAACTTAGTCCTCAGGGGGGAGCAACGCATCTGTGGGCAACCTCAGGTAGGACTGATCTTATCTTGGGTTAATTACGGGTGTGCACGAGCGGCAGTTACCAATTACCATCAGATAGACTGCATGACCGTTTGCTACTGTATTATAAAAAAGTGCATTTGATTGACGGATGTGGTACAAGAGAAATTTATATACGAGGTATTGTATCTTAGATCCAGATTTAACAACGCATCAGGAGCTGATCTCATGATTGCATGCTTACTTGCAACTTGTATTTAAAATAATATTCCCAAAAATCAGTAGAGACCATTTAGACTACATTTTCAGCGTCTGCTTTAAATTTAGCGATACAAAATATTATTGCTAATATCAATATTCGTAATATCATTCGTACCTCAAATTAAATAAATACTAACGATTTTTACACTACATCTAAGTATTTGAGAAGGTCGTTATGACTGTGTATATATTATATGTGTAAAAGTTGAATGTTATTGTATATTTTCTATTTTAAATTACAGAAATGTGAATGTTGAGTTTAGATTTCTGTTCTGGGTCTGGGTGTTTGTGTATTCGTCTTTGTGTGTCCATGGCACCCACGACAAAGGAGAAAATCCTACTGTGGGGCTATGAATGTAGAAAGCGTTTAAAATATAAAACCAGACCTCATTCCTTTTTGCAACGAAGTACCGTATATTAAACATTTACTTTTTCGCATATACTCCAATAACAGATAAAACAAATTTATTGGCAGCCAAGGAATAAGATAATTTCCATTCGAAGTCAATTATAAAGTTTAGTTCGTAATATTATAGTGGAGCGAGTTCAAAGTCCTATACATTCTTCTTACTTGATTTCAATTAACCAGTCAATAGAGTCTCGTGATATCTTCCATCGAATTCCATTGTAAGTATTCGTAATAGTAGTTGAACTGATTTATTAAAGGTGAATGAAAATATGTTCTGACTTATTTTCATTTAAATTATCAAGATTTATTTTTATAATGTAGAATTTCATACTCGTTTGCTAACGATTATGCAGGTCACCTGATGGTAACTGCCTATATTCACCTGTAATCAACTGCAAATAAGTTTCATCTGAGGTCGGTCACAGAGCACTGCTACTCCTGGAGACTATGTCGGTATGCCTTGGATAATTCTTACCACACTCTGGCATTATCAGACAGAAATAGATGCACCACAAGAGGATTCTAAAACCTTTAAATTTGTTAGTTTATAGTTTTAAACTTTACAGGTTACGGAGGAATGGACCTACAAGTGTACAATGATAATTTCATTCGTAAATAAATGTACAACTGGTAGTGTTATAAAAAAGTGTTTTTGATATGTGCGATGAAATTATTGTGTCTTAACTCTGAAGGTGGTAGAGCTCTTTGTGGTTCGACTCCGGAAGCACCACCGCCACACCTATTTCTGCCTAATAACAGCAGTGTTATGCGCTGTTGTGTTCTGGTC
>MOOZ01000645.1:430422-446347 GCA_002930495.1 Cecropterus lyciades | reverse complement strand
TAAGCAACACATCTGGTGTACAGAGGAACCGGTGCAGGCACAAGTGCTCAATTTATATTCCGAGTGTGGCCGATTTGAACGAAATTTGTTCGTAAATAGTTTATATACCAGAATTGAATATAGTTCCTACAAAACATGAATGTAAAAGAGGGCGCCAAGTATTATATGAGATGATATGTGCAGTGCATGACGTTCTGGGTTACTGATAAAATGTGAGATCTTATATATGTGTAACGTTCTATGGATGTTTCTTTCATTCTTACTGTATTCACGTTTAACGATAACGTTAAATGTATTTGTTTAATATTATTACATGCTTAGGCAAACCTAACAAAATTTATCTTATATGTTTGTCCAGCTTCGCTGAATAATCATATGCCGTCCTGCGGTGTCCAAAAAACATCTATTGTTTGGTTCCTAGCCACCGAACCGTTTAGCAGTGTCATCGCTTTTTTAAAGGAGACTCCTTCACTAACAAGAGCCTACACCTAAGTGTCGCGAACAGTTTCCTTCATCGCGACCATATGTAGCCGTCAGAAACGTTCGGCGTGATTAGCTCAAGCACTGAGGGATTATACAGCTCACTCCTAAGAATTTGTATGAAGTAATCTAATAATACGACTGGAACTGCGTCTCCAGTTAGTCTTGTTCATACCGTTTTGCACTGCAATCTGTATTAAATATAGTTTTGTGGAAACGTCCAATTTTCTCCAATTAATATCAATGTAGGTTTTTTGGTAGAGTATATTTAACGTTTATATTAATGTCTTTGGATATCTGCCTTCATAACACATATCTTGTTTGAAATATTCAAACAGACATCATTACGGTTTAAAACATATGTACATCTCATTGAAGATAGACAGATGGACGAAAGTACGGACAACATAGGCTTAAGTAAGTAATAGGGTTCCTTTCTCTATGAAACTAAATTTCGTTCAGACCCTTTGTAAACGGTTCGCTGACCAGCTAAGAAGCATTAGTGAAGAAGCCTCGTTAAATGTACTTATCCAACAGGATTAACTTAGAACGGTATATAATTACAATGCAAGCGCATCTGAGAGGTTTTACGATAAGTAATGTAATGAAAGTAATTTTAAATCTGTCAATTTAAGGAAATTAATTTATTCACTTGCAAACAGGTATGTATTGTAGAATAAGATTATAATGATAATAATGTAAGACATCTATATTGCTTTATGTATTGGAACGAAGTTCCTTAACGTAGTTTCGGTGGTTGTTTCGGTTGGTAATGATCGGAAGTAACAGGTAATAGAAGTAGTGATGCTCACAAAAGAGGCGGTGGAGAGGGCTGGGGAGCAGAATGCGTCTTCCCAGCCGTTTTGTCGCAGGCGTAAGACGTTTTTATTTAAAGCCCGTTTCCCCATCCCATGCACGAGTCTACGAAGACGGATTTGAATTAAAACAACTGCAGATATTACCAGTTCGAGGTGTCATATGTACGTAGGTGCTATACGCTCGTCGCATGGGGGGCACCAATAAGAAAGGCGTCTTCCTCTACGGACGTCGCTGGGATCAGCACCAGTGCCCACCACCGGTACACTAGTACCGAACGTCCAGAGCAACGCCGCAGAGTTTTAGTCGTCGTCGTATTAAGAGTCCAACATACCCTTTCTACTCCTCCAGGCGTTTATTTCAATATAACAATTCGGTAGGTACAAATCGCAAGTAATAAAAAAATGTTATAAAGGATATACATATAACGCTTTTTATGCCATGAAATTTTTTTACATCTCTATTATATTTTTATTGTACATCAAAAATCTGAGTTTGGCTAAGAGATTTGAGCGACGAGGCCTGGGGCAACGAATATTGGACCCTCCAGTTGAAAGAATATTTTTAAACCACTAAACCATCCGGTCTTTTTGGCTACCGTAACTTAATCTTATGTTGGTATTCGTGACCAATGAGTTTTATTAAGTCCACTTGTCTGAGGGCAAAATTACGGATCTAGATCATAATTACAAATTAATTTAAATTGTTTAAGGAATTATTTTAAAATATATATAATTTGGATGATATTCTAAAAGTTCCAATGTTCATGGGCCAGAGGCATACTGCTCAAAGTCCAAAAATTTAATCACATGCCCAGTTTAATAACATCCCTTGTGTCGCGTTAAATTTTCAAACTGGTTCAAACCGGCACAATGTATAATTTCGGATATTAGCACTTAATAATGGGTCTTTATACCTTAGAATCGACTTCAAAAAATGTTAGCAAATTGTAAATAGAAATAATTTATTTATTGGAGTTTACTCCTTAAGAATCGATTTTCATGTATGGTGCCCGGTATAAGAAAAATTTGTAGTGAGTAAAATCTAATCGATCGAATGACCTCGTTACGTTTTTGGTGCGCAACCTATTGTGCGCACCTTTCCCTTTTCAATCTGTCGCATAGATGGCACTGTTTGCAACAATTGAATATTACTTCAAGTTTTAATATGTTACGGGTACTCACGATATGCGGGTTTGAATTACTTTTTCAAGTTTGTGAGTACCCGTGGCATATTAAAATGTATGAATTTTGCGATAATATTAGTCTAAAATTATAAACTTCAAGTTTTCTCATCTGTCGCATAGTTGGCGCTGTTTACAACAATTAAGACTTACTTCAAGGTTTTTCATCGGTCGCATATATGGCGCTGTTTACGAAATCGTACTTAAGGAGTAAACTCCAGTCGTGCGTCAGAGCTGACACACACTTTTTTGTTTTATATTACGTTCTCCTAATAACAATAATAATAGAATATTAAAGTAGTATATGATTGTTATATTTATCGCAGAATAATTAGAAAAAGGGTAACAAATACACTAAGTGACATATTTTACATTCTGTGTGGATGCGTCTGAAATTATATAAAAAAATCGTTTTGTTAAATAATACTTTAGATTATGAATAATAAATATTGATAAACAATGTATATCTAAAAAATAAACAAATTTTCATTCCAATTAACAAACCATTATTAACAGTTGATTTAATTCATTTCAACAAAACATTGAAATTAATAGGGGAACGTGCGACCAGTGTTTATACGGAATGTTCCAGATCTGAAAAAGTAGAAAATATTAGTTAGAAGAGTGATTTCGATTTGCCGTCACGTGTGGCCGATAGTATATATATTTATACATATGCATATTTTTGTCTTTGTATATCTTTCTTCATACAGACTCTATACTTTAAATCAGAAGACAACATTTAACATTGCTGTTACAAGCAAAACTACCAGAAGGGGACCTTTTATGAGATGATGGTTTTTCTCACCCGAATTTAATGTAGTGATTGCCTCCCATAATTACGGCATAGCCCCGGCAGTTATTAAGCGACAACTGCAGTTTGCTGTTACATCTGTAGCCAACCAAGTGGTCGTGCAGGAGCGAGGCCGCGAACAACTCCCAAGCCCGATTGTGGCTACAGATATTGGAAAGTAAGCAGCCAGGCTGCCTGCCACCACCGTTGGCGAAGAAGTCCACATGACCTATAGCGATCCCGATCCCGTTAGCCTGAAAGTAGGATTTTTAATAATAAAGACGTTGCATACATCCATGCAAGTCAAGTGGGCCATTCAGTTCGTCAAGTGGACTGCCACTTGACGGACTGAATGCCCATTTGATAGTAAGATGCAGCAGCCGTCAACAGTAGACACGATAGTAGCAGATAAGATTTTCGTACCACTTGGATCCACTGGGCAAATGGATCAGACGTGTAGCTGTTCCTAAGAACTAAGCTGGTATGTCTTGGATAAGTATACCCCGTTTATCAACCTTTTTAGAAAAAAAGCAGAGTTAGGTATGTAAGATTTTTACTCACATGTTAGGTACAACTTGCACTCTTACCTGCAAGCCATCTCCGTCGGTGTGGATCACCTCCACGTATACTGCGTCCGATGAGGATAAACGATTAGCGTTGCTGGTCCATTGGCTTTTGGACGGGTCCAGACCTAGAAGAATTTTATTGATGCTAAAGCTAATTACGAAAAGAAATTGTAGACATATAGTGGTAACTTTTATAAATCATTAATTTTTACTCCTTTTTAAAGAAATTATAAATTATATAATTAAAAAAAAATGGAAATTATTTACAAAACCTAGGGTTTGTAGTTATTAATATAGTGTTTCTTATTATTTTACTAAGTAGTTTCCTTCTTTAACTAAAGTTCGGCAGGTAGAGAATATATATAGGATTTTACATAATTAATTTGAAAAAAAAAAAAAACTTCACACATATTACTTACCAGTTATTCTAGCTACTTGTCCTCCTAGAAATCTTCCAGTGAAGCCAGCCGCGTGCGCTCCAAGATTGAAACCAACTATGTGCAAGCGGGTTGTTTCAACTCGTCTTTCCTGCACCAGGTGGCTGATCAGGGTCGATAGGGAAAACCCAACGCTGGGCACTGCGCCCACAGCATTACTGTAGGTCTGACCAGCGTACACCGACCAGTCCACGACGATAATGTTAAGATCATCCGACATCAAAAATGCTGAAATTTTTCATAAACTTTGGCACATTATGTGAGTCTCGCTTTGGTAACTCAATGACTTGACATGGGTGGAAGTATCATGACTTGACCATAGTGAAAGTCTCATAGCTACAGTCTAAATAATAATATATACCTTTTATTATTCACTGTCGTACCTATACATATAACTTTTTAAAGCGGGTATGTTGTAAACAGGTAAAGCTTATTAAATGCAACTTGCCATTATAAATTGCCATTATATTTTGGAATTGAAACTTTGTAAGCTACAACTAGATGACATTGCCTACGTCACAGAAATGCACAGTCTGCAATGCAATTTTTGTACCTACAGAAAATATTCGTGCAGCCTACTAATATAAATTAAATGTTGATTTCTACTCTTGGACATCAGTTAACGAACCCAAACAGACAGGTGGTGGATTATTTATAGTGTTTTATGATATGTCTCATTCCTTAATCTAAACTAGTATATTTTCAAACCGCTATCGCTACTAAAAGGTACACAATTTTTAATGCTGATATCATATCTTTGTAATAACGAACGGTCTTTTTTGTAGATTAATCTTAGAGACAAATTATTTGGGAAAGTTATGATAGTAACAATAAAGAAAGTGGTGCATATGTATCTACTCGAAATAAGCAAATCATCATAATCGATCTTATCAAAAGAATTCTTATGGTATAAGAATTCATAAGGGTAGAGGTAAAAATAAGTAGCTAATTCTAATTATTACTATTAAAATTATATTATCATTTAATTGGACGGAGAAGTATAGAAAATTCTTCCAGTTAATGAATCTATATCCAGGGTGTAATTCTAAGATGGGATCTGTCTGTGAGAGGGTTGTCTTCGGTGTCTTAGGCCCATAGTCCACCCGATTGCTAAATGTAAATTAGTGAACTAACTTCAAACACCTTGAACACCGCAGCAATGATAGATAGGAGGAAAGTTTAGTGCCAAAGTCAGTGTAAGATAGATCCTTGATTTTGGTTTGCAAAATTTTAGTGCTGGGCCTTGTCCGTCTTAATTGCACCACTCCCTCTCTTCCCATGGATTTTATATTTTTTTAACAAAATGTAGAAACCGACTTCTACACCACAAAAAAGTAAAAAAATAATTTAAATATATGTTGGTTTCTTACATACACAGTACATAGTACATAATCCCGAAGTCTGTGCTCAACATATTCTGTTAGATTGCAACGACGAATCTATATCCTACGATTATATGAGCGCCGACTTCAGAACTAATCCATCCAATATACCCTTCAACCTAATCTTAAGCTATAAATTAGGATTGCAGTACCCTGCATCATCAGGTTTGAGGAGTTGAAGGTCAATCTTTCCATAGGATGTCTCTGCTTAGAAATCTTATTATATATTTGTAAACACCAAATGGCTAACTTCTTTGGTTTTGGCTAGCAGTACCTCTACATGAGCAGGATCGAGGAATAGAAGGTCAAGTTTTTCATTATATCATTTCATCCTAAGTACCTAATGTTCATTTCAAGTCTCATGAGAATCGGTAGAAGTGGAGTTATTCGTCTATTTGTCGCGCATACACTAAATGCAAATTTAAGACTTATACGTTTTTCTCATGAATGCCCTTGTCAAAAATCAAATTAAAATGGGACCCAACGGAAAGCACTAGTAGCTATCAAATCAATAAAAAAATTGTCAAAATCGGTTCATCCTATCGACAATTTTCGATGTATCAAACATAAAAAAAAATACAGACGAATTGAGTACCTCCTCCTTTTTGGAAGTCGGTTAAAAAGGCGATTGATCGCGAAATTTAGGTGATGGGTAGCAAAATTTTTCAGTGTAACATCAACACTCGCTGAGGTCACCAAAACAAATGCCGGGCGCAGTGACTTGACGACCCACGTGGTGTAGTGGTCACCGGTCTGACACGCAGTGGGTCCCGGGTTCCATCCCCGGCCAGACAGATATCTGAATGATGAGTATAGATTTCTGTTCTGAGTCTGGGTGTTTATATGTTCGTCTTTGTGTGTCCAAGGCACCCACGACACAGGAGAAAATCCTAATGTGGGGCTATCAGTGTAGAAAGCGTTTATAAGCGTCTAGTGACTATTGTGAAAAACCCCCAACAAGGGGTAGACCTACGTCCAGTTGTAAACCTCTAAGGGCTGATTGATGGATGGACTGTTTATAAGATGGAATCCTCATGTTTTGCTTTGCACTCATGGAATTAGACTTGTAGTAGTACGTACCGTCTTTTACAGTTGGATTCAATGAGTCGAAAGCACTTGCTTGATGTCCGTGTATGATGACGGCTGTGTCACGCGTTAACAGGATTGGTGACTCATCGATTGAGGTTGGTGTGTCCAAGAGCTCATAAGGCTCCCGACTGTTTTCTCTGAAATTTAAATAAATAAATAAATAAATTTCAATATTAAAAGAATACAGCGGAAAGTTTATTACAGAAATTTAAATAATATATTTAGGATATCTCTCTAGATATCTCAATAAGGATCTACAACCCTATATGAGGACACTTCACACGCCTTTGATAACTTGTTGAGTTGAAATTAATTAATAATATGGATACAATTTTTTTTAATGTTGTAATGTTATAGCGAAATACATACCTGGTATAAACATAGTACTTATTAAAACTTCCTTGTCTAGCAACTCTATTTATACTGTCTGCGTTTGACCCATGAAGGGCTGTAATTGAAGAACAAATAGAGTTACAAATTTAAATCATTGTAACTATACATTATTAAACTTTTATTTAAATTTTCTGTTACCATATAATGTAACTATATGAAATACAAATATTACATCATTAAATTTTTGATTTTTAAAATAAATAATAAACAACTTTTTTTAACAATGTTTAATAATGTAATAGTTCATTATAAAATATAAATAAACATTTCTGAAATATTCAATATAACTTTATTTGTATAGGATCTCCCTGAAATTACATTTTCAAAGCCGGTCCCAAACAGAAATTTGCAATAAAAATTCACGCAAAACATTTTAATCAGATAATCCTATGGGATAGATCACTTTCATCTTTACACGCCACACAGAGAGGAGGCAAATATATTGTGGAATAAAAATGAAAAAAAATGAACATATATGTAATTATATAAAGTAATATACCAATATATATCAAAGTCGTACTTGTAAGTAACTGTATGTATAAACAGAAATAACTATAACAAAATTAATAAAAAATCACATTACTACTTGAATGATACACTTTTTAGAGTAAGATCCTAGAACCTAAGATCTGCGTCATTTAAGCAAAGCTGAAATTTTGAGGATTATTAGACTAATATATAGTTAACGCGGTATGCTTACTTACTAACTTGAAAGCGGGGCCTTTTGAAAGAGGCTTTAGAAGACGCGAACTAAATGTACCTACATAGTAAAACCTTACTTATCTATGTTAAAGTAGAAACGCTCGTATTTAATATTTAAAAAAATATATTTATTAGTGCTGGATCCACCAGATCTCATAAAGGTCATTTAAAAATTAGGTCATACGTCATACTAGCAAGCCTAACTTTTACATATATAACTTAGGGTACTGTTTCAAGACCTTTTGCAAGCAACCAAACCAATCCGATAGGCCAATCATCCTCCAGACGCGATAAAGCTTTCCCTGTGAGTAATTTATTTGGGCGTTTGCTTGGCATATCTTTTAGTCATAAAAATGATATTGCATAATTTTTATCATACCCGATTACTTCAGTGCCTGTATCTATGTGCCATTATGATGGTGTGATTTGAACTCCAAAATCTGCTTCGATGAAATGTTTAGAAAATGACATTGAATCATGATCAATTTGCCACCATTGATCTTTTAATAAATGAATTCCGCAAGATTTTTCTCCATTTGGTATCTGCGATCAGTCACATAAACTATTATAAGGTAAGTTGTTCCATTCCGCCTTAGTAAGGCAGCACATCAGTTCACTTGGGTCTTTTAATCAGATTTGGCTGCAAGCACATATGCATGGATAACAGGTTTGGTGAGTTGTTGAACGGTCCTTGTAATTAGCTGAGTGAGTTGGTCATTTTACTTCGTCCAAGATTTCTGGAATTTTAGGTAATCATAGATTTCTGAATTGCGAGCATACCAGGATGCTGATGAAATCACCCTCAGGTTACTGTTTTGGGCTCTCTTGATGTATACAATATTTGTATTTGCTGGCTATCGACCACAGCTGGATGCCATATGTCCATATCGGTTTTATTATGAAGTAATATATCCTTAACTTGTTGGATAGAATTAAGGCAGATTGTCTACCGAGGAGTCAGAGTAGATTTTTAAATCTTAGGTTGATTTTAATTAGCTGTATCATAAAGCCAAGTAGTGTTTTTACATATTTATGTGTACGAATAATTCCATCATGCTCGCACTTACAGGGGAAGACTTATCGTGTCTGGGAGAATGATTGGCCCATCGGATTGGTGTGGCTGCTTACAAGGGGTCTTGAAAATACTACCCTAAGTAATATGTGCAAACATTAGGCTAGCTACTATAACGTATTTATCTAATTTTTAAATGACCTTTATGACGTCTGGCGGAAGTAAAGGCTCACGGGATGGGATTATTATTTATATTTCCTCATTCATTTTATTTATAGTTTTTAATTTTAATTATTATTTGTATTAGATAAGAAAAGTTTAATTTAATTATGTACATACTTTATGTGTATATCTTGAAAACATATTTAAATACGAGCATATCTACTTTTACGTAGGTGAGTAAGGATTTATGTACCTTTAGTTCGCGCTATCTTTCAAAAGGTCCTGCTTTTAAATTAGTAAGTACATATATTGCGTTAACTACATATTAGTCTAATAATTCTCAAAACTTCAGTATTGATAAAATGGTATTAAAATTAATATTAATGTTAAAATTCTGTGGCTCTAGTATCTTGGAAAGTAGTCCAAGATACCAGAGCCACAGAATAGCTGTTTCACAGTTATTTAATAACGATCTTAGTTATACGTAGTAGGTCAAAAATAGATTTTTATTATCACTTTTACTATACATAAAATATTTTTAAAAATAAAAGATTGAAAATAAAACCACTCACTAGATACCGCAACAGCCAACAAGATAAACTTGAACATTTTGTACACCACAGTGTTGTTCACCAAAACTAAATCTGTGCCTAAACAGAACTGCAATGTCTATTTATGTTCGATCTGTGATTATTAATTTAAAGATAACGTAATGTGATTTCAAAAGAAATTATAAATTAGCCGACCAAGATAACGTGTTATTAATTTGTGAAAATAGTTGAAGATAAGATATGAAAATCATCACCTTTATTTTCGGGACAAGGAGACATTAAACGCGTTCATTTGTAAATAATAAAACAGAGAAATATTAGATAATAAAGTTTGTCACGGATCTTGAGATGGTAGAACCCATCACGATTTGACTTCGGTGGCCTGACCGCTGTATTACAGCCGCCGAAATGACAGCTTTTGAATGTACAGCGAAATGTATTAAAAGGTGCTGCGTTCTTGCGTACGTTGTGTTGTAAGTTGATTTTAGGGCTTATACACAAAGGGGAAAAACGGGATCCCATTACTAAGACTCCGCGGTCCGTCTGTCCGTTTGTCTTTCACCAGGCTATATCTTATGAACCGTGATAGCTTGACAGTTGAAATTTTCACAGATGATGTATTTATATTGCCACTATACAAATACTTTTATTATTTGTATAGTGGCCGACTTGCACTTGGCCGATTTTTATAGATTGTTTAAGTTAGTCTACACACAAAGTATCTATGGCTGGCCACACTTAGGTTTTCCAACTATCTATCTATCTAGGACTAATTCATTAACGTCTGCTGTCGCTGTAATGTAGGCACCACTTCTTTATTATGTAATCAATGTGTGTAGATTGTAAAACATATTTGTCCTTTTAATTACGATAACGATAGCTTTTATTTCTTTTCATGGGAAATGAATAACATACGCCTGAAAAAATCACTTTTAGATGATAATCTTGCTTAACGATTACAGAGCTTCCCTTTGTAAAAGTAACACATAAATGCAAAAAATTGTAGGTAGATTGATACATACATATACTGTTATTGTGTATCCTAAAACGTATGTTATTATATCACCATAATAAAATAATGATGTCGTTTCTACACTTATAGCACAAATATAGGATTCCGTGGCGTGGGTGTAATGGAAATATACAATGATATTTACTTCGTTGTCTATCTAGTCTCATCTCGGAATAAGAGAGTTTTAGGCCATACTCCACTGAGCTGGTCAAGTGCAAATTGTTAGGCGAATTTTTTTATATCTTTTAGGACTTTTTTTAGGAAAACAGTGTTAATTAATTTCCGATACACACAGTATTTAAGAAAAATCTGTGGTTCACTTTCACATCAGGCGAACATCTTAGTCCTCGGGAGTAGCAACGCATCTGTGATTGACTTCAAATCGAATTCCTCTTCTATATGAAGTTGTTTACAGATAATGGATATCTGGGCGGCAGTGACCATTTATTGCCAGTGGACTGTATGCTCGTTTGCCAATCCAACTTATAAAAAAAATAGTCTATTACGTTAGGGCTCCTATATCCATGTGTCAATTAGAATCTAATTACAATTTCGACGGCGAAAGAAAACATCACGAGAAATCTTATATTCTGTATAAAGTTCTCAAAGGTGCCTGAATTCTGCTAATTCGCACTCGTGAATAATTTATTTCATGTATATAATGATTATGACTTACAGGTACCTATTAGAGTCTTATGTACCTATTTGCTTAAATATACATATATACATACATACATTTAAAAATATAGAGTATTTGGATGATATTCTAAAAATCCATAGGCCAGAGGCATACTGCTCAAAGTTCGGAAATTTGATTAAATACTCAATTTAATAACATCCCTTCTGTCGGGTTAAATTTGGGAACTGGTTCGAACCGATACAATGTATACTTTCGGATATTAGTATGTAATAATGGTGGTCCTTGTACCTTAAAATCGCTTTTAAAAAAATGTTATCATTGTTATATTACGTTCTTATAATTATAACTATAGAATATTAATTAAGTATATTATAGTTGTAATAAAAGAGGAAATTAAAGCGAAATAGTAGTAAAAGGGTAACAAATACACAAAGTAACATTAAATAACATATATAAAATGTTAATTCGTGTATTTGTTAACATTTCACACGAATCCATTAATCCACAATAATGTATTAATATATTCACCTTATTGTGAGGATACGTGTAAAATAATGTTAATAACATTATCGCAACATTCAAACACGTCAAAAGTGCCAGAAAAAAATGTTTTGTTAAATCATACGTTTAATCTTGAATTTATAAATAAAAGTAACAAAATATATTTTATAATTTAACAAAAGATTGACATCAATTGATTTAGTTTGTAGCAAAATTGGTATCAAAAATAGTAATTAATAGATAAAATTGCGTCCAGTGTTAACGCGGAATGTTCCAGATCTGAAAAATTAGTTTATTAGTAAGTCGATTCGTATTAGAGCTTAAAGGGTCTCTTTACTGTAAGGTGACATAAATTAGTTGAGACAAAAATATCAAAGTGTTATTTGAAAAATACAATTAACAGGTGGAGATAACATATTAAAGGTGAAGACAAGCAAACATTAAAAAAAATCTACCATGACAACGTTTGATACGTGGTCATGTAGTTGAAACGCCTTATGTGATTACCACACACTTTAAACCAGAAGACAAAATTTAACACTGCTGTCACAAGTAAAACTATCATAAGGGTTTGTTTAATTATATGACAGTCATTCTTACCCAAATTTAATGTAATTATTGCCTCCCATCTTTACGGCAAAGCCGCGGCAGCTATTCAGCAGCAGTCGATAACTGCAGTTTGCTGTTACATCTGTAGGTAACCAGGTGGTCATGCTGAAGCGAGGCCATGAACAACTCAAAAGCCCGTTTGTGGCTACAGTTATTAATCTCGCGATTTAAATTGTTTTACTAACTAGTTTTTGAAGGTGGTGTGGCTCTTTGTGGTTCGACTCCGGATGCACCACCGTCGCACCTATTTCTGCCTAATAATAACAGCAGTGTAATGCGCTGTTGTGTTCTGGTCTGAAGGCTGTGTTAAGGAAGACATACTTTTCCGAGGCATTCCATCTAAGTCCTCAGGGGTAGCAACGCATCTGTGGCTAACCTTAGGTGAGACTTTGATCTTACCGAGGGTTGATTACAGACGTCCATGGGCGGCAGTAGCCACTTACCATCAGGTGGGCTGCATGCTCGTTTGCTACTTCCATACTATAAAGAAAAAATAGTTCTAGTGAAGCCAGCCGCGTGCGCTCCCAGTTTTAACCAAACTATGTGCAAGCGGTTTCTTGCAACTCGCCCGGCCTGCACCAGGTTGCTGATAAGGGTTGCTAGGGTAAACCCAACGCTAGGCACTGCGCCCACAGTGTTGTTGTAGCTTGGTCCAACTAACACCGACCAGTCCAAGACGATTATGTTGAATTCATCCGACATCAAAAATCCTGTATTTTTTTATTAAATGTTTAGTTGTACTATTAATAAAAAGCTAAACTATTTTTGAAAATAAACTTTGACCCATTTTGTGGCATATTTTTGGTAAATCAATAACTCGAACGTAATGAAAGTATCTAAACTTAATTTTACACATATTATTATTATATAAGGTGAATTATGTAATGTAAAGTATAACATGAGTACTACTAAAATATTAGTTTCTTAAGTAATAAACCCGTAATGCTTGATTGTTATTATATTTTGAAACTACACCTTTGTGAGTTACAATTAGATGGCATTATCTTATTCGTGGAACTCATAGAGTCTTAATTTTTATATGTAGGTACAGCAAATATTAGTGCTTCCCACTTAATGTTAATTACATGTTTACTTCCGCACGTGCAAATCGATCAATGAATCCAAACAGACAGGCGAGGAATAATTCATTATGTTTTATTCCAACACACACTATTTTTAAAGCGAATACTCTCGTATTATTCCTATATAATAAGTGACGGTCTTGTCTGCAGATCAATCTTGAAGACAAATTATCAAAGATCGTCATGATAATAACAATAAAGAAAATGGTGCACCATTTTCTTTATTGTTATTATCATGACGTACACGTATCACGTACTTGAAATAAACAACAGCATAATCGATAATATCAAAATGATCATTCTCATGATAAGGATAAAGAAGATTTAACTATCTACATAATATATGTAGCTAGTTAGCTATGTAGCATAATCTATGTAGCATAATCTAGTATTTTATTCCGGATTCTAATTTTTTTTACTTGCTTTAACACGGTAAATAAATCTAAGTCTAGGGCGTAATGTAGGGAATAATCTCCTCCTCATGTGAGAAAGATAAATTCTTTATATTAATAACCGAAATGGGTTAGTAAAATTATAACAATTAAAGGTTTGTACTTGGCCATAAAAACCAAGTTCCGACTGGTGATCGAAAAGTTGGTGGCGCGTAACGCAGAAAACTTTAGTTCATTTGTAGTAAGTACGCGTCCCAACCGAGCATGAATCGACATTCCTGAAATAAGAGCTGTGGCCGAAGGGAGTGGTGTTCCGGAAGTTTCTTGGAAAGAGAGGACCCCCGGAAGTCACCGGACCCGCTTCTCATGTCGCTACATACATGATTTTAGTTGGTATAAGTATATATTGATACATATGTTAGTCTGTAAGGTACGTATAATATGGACCTCTGTATTCAATAATATTCATGTATCCTTGTTTATATTGTCTGCAATAAATTATTAAATTAAAATTAAAGGCTAAAATATTTATAAATTTACTGGTTTGACTTAAATATACGGTTTTTTGCCGGGTGGTATCGTTCTTCAATGGTACCATTCCCTCTTTTTCAGTGCACATTGTAATAAAAAGTTATTAAGAGCAAAATTAGGAAGATGGGCTGCTGCCCATAGACATAAGTATCCACTGCCATCACCAACTATAACTGCAAATCCTCTGTTAGGGGGACCCTATGCTCAGCGGCGGACTTCAAAGGGCTAATGGATGGATGGACTATCTATATGGTGGTTCCTTTTTATTGCGCTAACAGAATTTGGCAGTGGTACGTACCGTCTTTTACAATTGGATTCAATGAGTCTAAAGCACTTGCTTGATGACGGCTGTGCCACGCGTTAA
Organism: Cecropterus lyciades; assembly: GCA_002930495.1. Classification (NCBI taxonomy): domain Eukaryota; kingdom Metazoa; phylum Arthropoda; class Insecta; order Lepidoptera; family Hesperiidae; genus Cecropterus; species Cecropterus lyciades. Next base: position 431,650 of record MOOZ01000645.1, on the reverse strand, counting down.
AATAATTGGTGATTTTTTTTAATAGTATGGAAGTAGCAAACGAGCATGCAGCCCACCTGATGGTAAGTGGCTACTGCAGCCCATGGGTTACTGTAATCAAGCCTAGGTAAGATCAAAGACCCACCTAAAGTTAGCCACAGATGCGTTGCTACCTCTGAGGACTAATATGGAATGCCTGGGAAAAGTATGTCTCCCTAACCTCAACCTTCAGATCAGAGCATAACAGTGCATAACACTGCTGTTATTAGGCAGAAATAGTAGGTAGCGGTAGTGCTTCCAAAGTCGAACCACAAAGAGTTCTACCACCTTCAAACTTTCATCGATCGAAAATGGTGTGTCCAAAAGCTCATAAAATTGTGGAATGTTTTCTCTGAAATTAAAATCAATATCAACATAGCACTGCGGAAAGTTGAATAAAAAAATTAAATCGGCGTCAGCATTTAAAAATTATTTATGACTTGATGAAAACCCGTCTTTGCTCGGTTGAAATGTAACTAAAGGTAGGTAGATATTTTTGTACTTNNNNTTAAAAATGGCATTATATTGATAGGAATTAATCCCGCAAGCATATGAATGACATTATAAAGTTACAAAGGCAGAGCATGATAAATAAATTTCAATCATTGAGTTACTTACTAATATAACCTCAAGCATTCATCTGGATACATACAGCGCCATTTGTTATTCTTTATTAAAAGTATACACTAAGAAAACTACTAACAAACTCGTCATGCCCGCACTCGGCAACAAAGTGCTGCGTCTGTGTATGGATACCTACTGTTATGATCACATTAGCACATTTCACAATCAGGTAACCTGCCTTGGCTAATACAGACTAAAGTAACTCAAGTCAAGTTTATCACCGTATGTTTTTGCTTAGGAACCTTATTACAAATATGTAAACAGAAAATAGCTAACTCTTACCGCTTAGGCAAGCAGTACCCTTGCACCATGAAGATTGAGGAGTTGAAGATCAATTTTTTTGTCATATCATGCCTTTCTAAATAATAAAGGTAAACTCCAAGTTTCATGAGAATCAAGTTCGCTGAAGCTAAGTTATCAACAATTTTGGAAAAAAAACAGGGGTAATGTTGAGGGTTTTATTTTTTTACGAATTAATGAATTAAGTATTTTTGAAAAATAAAAGTAGCCTAAGTTACGCCTTATGATATCAGCTATCCATCAGTGAAAGTCCCGTCAAAATCGGTCCAGCGGTTTCAGAGATTAG
>MOOZ01000645.1:413404-425228 GCA_002930495.1 Cecropterus lyciades | reverse complement strand
TCTGGGTGTTTGTGTATTCGTCTTTGTGTGTACATGGCACCCACGACACAGGAGAAAATCCTACTGTGGGGCTATGAGTGTAGAAAGCGTGCGTGTGTTTTTTTTATTAGTGGACCGTATAGTCGTTTGCCATTCTACCTTTTAAAAAATAGTATATTATATAAGTGATACTGTATTCATGTGCTTATTAGAAATTTATGATCAATTCGATGTTGAAGGAAAACATCGTGACAAAACTTCAATTCTGTATGAAGTTCTCAAAGGTGCACGTATTTTGAAAACCCGCATTCGTGAATTTAATATTTCATGTATACAATAATTATGACTTACCTATATATTAAGGTCTAATGTACCTACTTACTTGAATATAACATACTAAAATATAGTCTTTGGATGATATTCAAAAGTTGCAACGTTCATAGGCCAGAAGTATACTGTTCAAAGTTCAAAAATTTAATTAAATGCCGAATTTAATAACATCCCTTCTATCGGGTTTAATTTTGAACTGGTTCAAAGCGGTACAATGTATACTTTCGGATATTACCATTCAATAATGGGTATCTTTATACTTTATAATCAACTTCAAAAAATCTTATCAAATTGTTAATAGTTAATTTATTGTTTAAGAATTACGGTCTCATAATAATATAAGTTTCAAATAAACAAAGTAATATTATATACATATTTTAACATATTGTGTGGATTCGTGTGAAATAATGTGATTCAAAAGGATCAATGATTTTTTTTGTTAAATCATACTTTTAATTTTGAATAATAAATATTTACAAATACTTTAAATAACAACGAAATATATTTCTACATTAACAAACCATTGTTAATAAATCAGCTGGATTTAGATCATTTAAAAATTTTAAATCAATTAATTTAATAGGGGAATGTGCGTCCAGTGTTTACACGGAATGTTCCAGATCTGAAAAAGAAATAAACCGTTAGTTAGAAGGAGTGACTTTGACCATCGAATCGCATTAGAGACGCAAGATGATCATTTCTTCTTCTCTGTATAGGTGAAATTGAGTTTCTCTTTAGGGAGATGGATACGAATCGGGCGGGACAAAACATATCTAAGTAATTTTAAAATTAGAATTCAGATAATATATATGGGGTATAAACAAACATTACAAAAAAATCTATCATAACAACTTTTTTGACCGCGTGCACCTTATAGTATATTATATTTTTTTCAATATATTTTTGATTGTTGTACAATTTTTCAGTTTTCAGTTTAAGCAGTCGGGTTTTTGTTTTATAATAATTTATTTAATTAGTTGATTGTATAGATCTATTTCACATTTTCTATAAATTTTTCTTCTATCTATTTTATCCACTGTCTCTACTTTCGTATGTGAAATTAAAGGGGAGAATCAGTATTCAGCCCACATTCCATCATCAGGAATCAACCTCAAATAGGTTTGGTGTTACATTAAATATCTTAAATTCGTTCTACTCTTAAGAATTAACCCGAGGAAGCGAATGTTTAAGTTAAGTTAAATTAAGTTAAACGCCTTAGGAATATGTTTAGTGAACTTACCGGAAGACTACTGTTACTTAACTTAACTTAACACAGCTGTTACATGCAAAAATATCAGAAGGGGACCTTTAATAAATGACAGACGTTCTTACCCGAATTTAATATAATCATTGCCTCCCAACTTTATAGTATAGCCTCGGCAGTTATTAGTCGATAACTGCAAATTGCTGTTACATCTGAAGCCGACCAGGTGGTCATACAGGAGCGAGGCCGCGAACAACTCAAAAGCTCGATTGTGGCTGCAGGTATTGGAGAGGAAGCAGCCAGGCTGGTTACCACCTCCGTTGGCGAATAAGTCCACATGACCTATAGCGGTTCCGATCCCGTTAGCCTGCAAGTTAGATATTGTTATAATATATAAGTAGCAAACAACCATGTAGTATACTCCATGGACAGACTGGTTCACTTGATGTTAAGTGCCCACTGCCGTCCACGAATTAATTTACGTAAATTCGTTCATATCAATACGTTTACTTGTAGGACATAGATTCGTCGTTGTAATCTAACGATATAAATATGTTGAGCGCCGACTTCGGGACTATGTACTATGTATGTAAGAAATTAACATATATTTAATTTTTTTTCCTTTTTTGTGGTGTAGAAGTTGGTTTTTATTTATTTGTTTTTTTTTATCAACTTGCATTCCTACCTGCAAGCCGTCGCCGTCGGTGTGGATCACCTCCACGTATACTGCGTCCGATGAGGATAAACGATTAGCGTTGCTGGTCCATTGGCTTTTGGATGGGTCCAGACCTAGAAGAAAGCTAATTAGTAGTATATAAGCTAGTATTAATAATATGAAGTTATTGAAAATATTGTAATATAATATATAAATGTAAAACATAAACATAACAAACATAAACGCTTTTTACACTCATAGGCCCACACTAGGATTTTCTCCTGTGACGTGGGTGCTATGGACACACAAAGACGAATACACAAATATCCAGACCCAGAACAGAAATCTAAACTCATCATTCAGATGTCTGTCTAGCCGGGGATCGAACCCAGGACCCACTGCGTGTCAGAGCGGTATGGTGACCTCTCCGCCACGCGGATCGTTAAAGATGAATTACAACATAAGTTAAAGCTAAGGAGATGTAGTAAATTATTGACCTTTACAGGGTTACTTTCACTTCGTTTAAAATGATGGGTTTTATGTTGTATCTACCCGTTTTATATAAAATGTTTATCTAGTATTTGTAATTATTTTACTAAGTACATAGTTTCGAAAAATACTATTTTTACGATATGTTTTAGCGTCAAATGTGTGGCAATAACGATTTGTAGCATACTAAGTATTTTTCCACATTATGACGAAAATGAAGAGGTTCTAATAAAAATGATTGCATCACACTTACCAGTTATTCTAGCTACTTGTCCCCCTAGATATCTTCCAGTGAAGCCAGCTGCGTGCGCTCCCAGATTGAACCCAACTATATGCAAACGGCTTGTTTCAACTCGTCTGGCCACCACCAGGTTATTGATAAGAGTTGCTAGGGTAAACCCAACGCTGGGCACTGCGCCCACAGCATTGCTGTAGGTCTGACTAGCGAACACCGACCAGTCCACGACGATTATGTTGAGATCATCCGACATCAAAAAAGCTGTAATTTTTAATAAACTTTCTGTAGCTCCATTAGTAAAAAGCGACCCTATTTGAAGCAAACGTTACTTTGGTTCATTCCATTGTTCTTGCTTACTCGATGACTTGATCGTAATTATGCAAACAATTATGCAAAAAATTGATGTAACCTTAATAGATATATTACTAACAACATTTCTGGAGTAATAAAGACATAAATTAATCATACTTAATACGCGTTACGCTAATATTTTATTATTTTTGTTTGGTATTGGCGTTAATTTGACACACAAATGTTTTAACACTAACCCAGTTACTATTCGCGCTTCACCATCAACTCATACTTTGGTTTTTGGAAAAGTTACACGCATACTTACAACATCATACTGGAAACAGCAAATATTTATTTATTTTACTATGATCATTTGCTTAAGCGGAGAGGAATAGAAAATCTCCCAGTATAGTAATCCACGTCTACGGGTTTATTTCTAGGATCAGATCTATCCCTAGCATTGGAATTATAATGAGTTGATGACGAGAGTGTTAACCAAAATCTCCTCTTAGTGTAAGAGGGAGCTTGGGTTGTGGTCGACCGGACTCGTCAAGTATCAGTTGGTGGACTAAAAAAAACTCATATATGTGTATATTTCTAATGATGTTTTCCTTCACTGTTATAGCATGTAATTTGTTCGTAAAAATCAAATATGTATGATGTAAAGCTTTAATGGAAAGAGTTGCAAAATAATTTGACTGATGTGCAATGTGCCCCTCATTAACATATCCTATTATAGAAAGTGTCTCGACAACGTATACGCAATGATAAATAGGAAGAAAATTTATTAACGATCATAAGATTTCTAAGTTTTATCTGCAAATCTGTAATGGGTTTGCAATTAAAAGTTAAATTATTTGTAAAGTTTAAAAGATTGACATAACCAGTGTTCGGTTATACGGTTTGTACCGTGTTGTGTCCGCCGTGAATAACACATCTCTCTTTTTCCATGAATGTTGTTAAAGATAATTAAGTGGAAAAATATAGACGGGAGTAACATTAAAACCCACAGTGGGTTTTCAACAACACTCATGCCTGGTACAGAGACTATTGGCGAAAACAAGGGGAGGCTTTTCGTAGTGGATCTCAAAGGGCTTATGTATGGATATTTTTCTTTTTTATTTTTTTTTATTTTATTTTATTTTTTTAATTTTTTAATAGGGAATGGATGGACTGTTTATATGATGGAATCCTACTCAGGTTTGCGCCCACATATTTGACTTATAGTTACTTATACTAGTTGTACGTACCGTCTTTTACAATTGGATTCAATGAGTCAAAAGCACTTGCTTGATGTCCGTGTATGATGACGGCTGTGTCACGCGTTAACAGGATTGGTGACTCATCGATTGAAGTTGGTGTGTCCAAGAGTTCATAAGGCTCCCGACTGTTTTCTCTGAAATTCAATATTAATAGAGCGCTACGGAAAGTAGATTGGAAATATATTGTATAAAGGAGAGTGAAAATTATACATATATTTACCTAAATTGGGTAGAGCCGGTGCCCCCTTAACATTTGTGACATGTGGTTTTTATGAAGTCATATTTTAAATGTTAAAATGACTATAACAGAATTTATTAAAAAAGAAGAAAATATGAATTGTTTAGTTAATATGTAGTTTAACGAAACACATGAACTGATGTTAGAAATAGGTGCCGGTGATACAACTTCGGTAAGACCATGCTGGTTCTATAATGTTTTTGAATATGTGCATATTAGTAGAATTCACACATTTTTGATAACATTTTTGGGAATTCTTGAATTAATAATTACTTATAAAGGAGATATAATTTTGTTTAAAGCTTTTTATAAAAATACATACCTGGTATAAACATAATACTTGTTAAAGCTGCCTTGTCTTGCAACTCTATTTATACTGTCTGCGTTTGACCCATGAAAGGCTAAAATGAAGAAAAAACATAATAGATTAAAGTCTAAGTTGAAATAATTATAATGCTTGTTTCGTTTACCATGGAATGTTACTGTATGTTTTTGATTCTAAAAGTTTAACTGTGCACATATTATCAACCTATGCTTTTATGCATAAATAAATATTAAAATAATATTTTTAAAACGAGCTTTTATTTCGATGCACTGATAATAAAAAATGTATTATTTGTAACATTACTACATTGTTAATTGTTCTCTTTGTAGATGTAAGAAGGAATATAAACGAAATTAGTTTTAAACAAAATACCACATATATAAGTAATTCACGTGAATAAATTAAAAATTAACGTTTCTGAAATTTTAAATCTGACCTTATTGGTATAGGAACTCTTTGGAATTAGATTAATTATATTTCAAAGCTCAAATTGGGGAGAAAATCTCAATAACAATTCAAACAAAACGTAATAACTGGTAAATCTTATGGGATATATATCACTGTCACCTTTACACGCCATACAGAAAGAATGCAAATATATTATCGTATATAAATGAAAAACATATATATATATATACCTTTACTTAAATATATTGAAATTGTACATGTAATAACGCATAAACAGAAATAGCAAAAACACGATATATTATATATTTTTAACTGTTTTTATATTCTAAATCTGTGGATAATGGTTCGTTCATTTTTCATAATAATCTTAGCTATACGATGAAGGAAAATACATTTTCATTATAGTTAGTATATACATAAAAGAGAATATATTATTTTAGACTAATATTATCGCGGAATTGATACATTTTAATATGTTACGGGTTCTCACGATATATGGTTTTGAATTTCTTTTTGCCGATATTTCGACCCGGTTACATGGATCGTGGCCACGACGAAACTGTAGTGACGGGGAGAAACGGCTTCTTAAATAAATTCAAAACCACATTTTATGTATAAATTCCGCGAATTTCTTTTTGTCGATATTTATAACTGGGTCGAAATGTCGGCAAAAATAAATTCAAAACCACATATCGTGAGTATCCCTAACGTATTAAAATGTATAAAAGGGATTAATAAAAAAAAAAATATTGAGTGAAACACTCACTAACTAACGCAACAGCTAACAAGATAAACTTGCACATTTTGTTCACCATTGTGTTGTTCACCAAAACTCAATTTGTGCCTAAACAGAGCTGCATTGTCTATTTATGTTCAAATTGTGATTATTAACTTTTATTCGTCTGATAACGTAATTTGATTTCAAAAGGACTCATAAATTTGCCGACTGATATAACGTGTTATTATTTAAGATATGAAAATGTCCACTTTCATCACTTTTATTTTCGGGACAAGGAAACAATAAACGCATTCATTCGTAAATAATAATAAAATTAAGCAGATGAGGTAAGCCACATACATATTACTCATTGGAAAATTCGTCATGGTTTTAAAGATTGCAGGCCCCGTCGGCATGACAACTCCGGTGGCATGACCACTACAACAATTTCTGCTAATGTCAGCAGTATCATGGTATACTGCGTTTTAGTGTACAAAGTGGTGTACAAATTCTTTAAGTGATTTTGTAAGTCAGTTTTTATGGAGGCAAACTATATATGGCTAGCTACATGTAGAACTTCCGTTCTATTTAGGGCTAATTACAAAAGTCCATGGGCGGCAGAGGCTATTTTTATATGATGGAATAAATGTATTCACACATGATATGATGAATATATCGCTCAGATTATGATAACAATCTATTTTAGTTTTTTTTTATTTGTTTAATAATCATTTAACTGTGCATCGCCGGGAATTGAACCTGGAATGCTGTGCGTAACATACACTTATAATGAACGCTTCTCAACACGGGTTTCGGGTATATAAGGGCTATTATTATTTTTGTCGGTCGATTGAAGAAACAAATGAGTTTCCGCATTCAATTACTCTCCTTTATTACATGACCGGAACTTTGCCATTTGTAAGCGGAATTTTGCTCTTCAATAATACATATTTTATATGTATTACATTTTATGAATTAAGGTCGATATGCCATTTTCCCCCAATATTGTATATAGTAAAAATAATACATAGTAAGTCCATATAAGTTTTAAGATGTTCCACGTTGAAGCAATTAGATTTTTGATGTGAAACATCTATAGGCGCACGTAAACCTAATTGTTGGCATATCTGTAATCTGTATATCTATTAAAAATTTAGTTATAAATTGTCGCAACTATTAGGTATGGCATAAAACTAAGCGGGCTTAGGTGATAGTTCGACTTAGTGCAGGGTACTGTTCGTAGATGGCGTTATTATCATTACGCTCTATATTTAGTTCATGTCGCAATCTTATCTTTTATGCATATTATATATATAAACACGATGTTTCACATCTCTGGCATGTACTACAGCCCAAACGGTTTAACGGATTGTAACGTATGACATATCGTTAGAATCGTCTCAGTTTGGAAAGTGACATAGGCTATATAATTTTTAAAAATGGTGCCTGCGCCTTTTTTATTATAACAACAATATAGGTATCAAATGAAAGCTGGTAAATAGCTCATTCTAAATATACATATATTGTTATACTTTTGCATAATAAAAACTCATATTAAGCGTTAAATTAAATGTATCATTACATAGAACAAAAAACAATTTAAGCAGTCGGGTGACTCTTGCGGCAACTCTTCACGCATGTAACCTTTACCATAGCAAATCTATACGAATGTCAAGGTACATATTTTAATATCTATAAAAAGTATGATATATTTTTTATCTCAAGTTTATTTTTCCATTGTAATAAATTGTTAATTAATAGTGAGCACTTCCTCCGCATCAGGCTTGGGCGTCAAACGACAAAATAAATAAATCTTAATACGAATTAACGCCGCGCTTAACAAGAAAAGTCCGCTAGCGCTATAGTGTCCATCGTGGGATATTTTTTACGAAATTTTCATTGCTTTCATTTCTCAAAAATTATTAATATTTTTTCATTTTTTTTTATTTTATGAAATCACCTGTGAACGTGATCATGACAATCATGAGTTGGACTATAATCTGACTTAACTGATTTGATATGTAGCGCTCTTAAGAATACCTATCCTGCTGGGGTATGGCTTACACGAGCAATTCAAAACTTAACGCGATCGGATAATGAAATTATTGTGCACCATGAGCTGACCTATGTAGCATATTTGAGCAACTTCAAAATCAAATTTCTGCTTGAATGTTCAAGTTTCGAGAGCACTCTATGTTGATTATAATAGTTTAATTCTCATACAGATTTGGTTCGTTATACAAATATGTCCATATGAAGATATATACATCTATACTCACAATATTATCAAGCAAGATAGTATATCTTGCGTTTTCGCTCAAGCGTGTGGTCCCGTTTGTACCAAAACGCAAGAACTGTTACACGCTACAAATAGGTACGGCGGAGGTACCTCCGAACCATACTGGTTCTACCAACTTCCAAGTAGCACCTTTGAATGAAATCAATATCGTATGTTTATTTTTTTATGTGGATGAAAATGAATCAAATCCCTAATGGCACATAGAGGCACATACTACGAGGGTTACATATATTTTAAGTGTTATTGATTACTTAACTGCGGTGTGTATTGTCTTGGGAATTTCATTCTTATAAATTTTAGGTTTTTATAAATCGATCATCACGAATATTTTTATTACTGAAAGCAAAATTGTAGCTACAAGTATTCCTATATTTTTTTAAATAGGTGGCAATGGGCAGGCCACATCGTTAGTAGAACAAACAACTGATGGGGTAAAAGAGTTCTCGAATGGAGTCTGTACTCCTGCGGCTTGTACTAACGTACGTAAAAGGAGTACAGGCCGTCCCCTGACCAGTTGGACTGATGACCTGAAGAACACGGCGGGCTACCGCTGAATTCAGATGGCGCAGGACGGGATGGAGTGGCGCAGATTAGGGGAGGCCTATGTCCATCAGTGGACTATCAAGGGCTGATGGATGGATAAGCTTAAAAGTTGAAGACTCGTTTAGCGTTCAGACCATTCCTTTTTATTAAAACGAGTACTAAAAGTATTCTTCATAAAAATATTGTTTTAAAACACAGCTTTTATTCAAACTGAACACTAAGACTAATTGAGTGTGATTAAATTAATACAATTGTACGCGTCTTCTATCTGTTTTCGAGAAGTATAATATAATCTAGTGTCTTCTGATATAGGATATGACTAATTCTTTTAGATTGATAGGTGTATTGATATTATATTATCGTGTGCATTATTGATCTAAGTATATATTTAAATATGGGTAATTTCACATCAATTGTTATAATATTATAGGTATTTACATTAAGGAATTAATTAACTGTAATATTAAATTTCTACACTCATAGTCCCACACTAGCATTTAACTTCTGTCTCAGGTTCTATTGTGAGGCCATAGAACCTGAGACAGAAGGTAAATCCACAAAGACGAATACTCAAACATCCAGAGTTAGTACAAAAATCTGAATTTATTATTTAGATATCTGTCTGTCGAACCTGGAACCTTGCGCGTGTCAGATTGATATAGTGACCGCTCTGCTACATGGGAAACAGACAAAGGTTAACTAAGATTCTATAATGATTGACCTTGGAAGAAAAGATAAGTCAGTATAACTCGAAAATATGTTACTGTCCGTAGGAAATCTTTTATTTCGCCAAGCAATATATTTTATTCATAATAGTTATCTATTATATGATTTTTTTGAAAAGGAGCACGCGTAGGCACGCATAAGTCTATAGCGATCTTAATGGAATACAGAACTTATTGGCAAATTGAAATATCAGACACGAGTTGGCCACTAACCTTGACGATCTTCCATCTTCCCAAATTAGAGTTCTGCAGTGGAATGCGTTTTCAGCATCCCCTAGTTATGGGGAGAGTGTGCAGTAAAGCGATAAAAAACCTACGTAGTAGATGTATATGTGGTATGGGAGACATACTTATTCGAGGTATTCCAAATTACTTCTCAGGGGTATTAACGGGTTTGTTGCCAATGTCAGGTAAAATTTGATCTCATCGGAGTCGATTGTGATGTCCAGGGACGGCAGTGACCACTTACCATCAGATAGGCTATATGTTCGTTTTCTACTTCAACAATAAAAAATATAGCATATAATAGGTATTTTACCTATTAAATTCTCGTTTTTCATGATGAAGCGTATAAATGAAGCGTATTTTTTTCTATATTTTTTATTTCTATTTATCAAAGTAATCACCCATACAATCAATGCATCTTTGCCACCCCATTGGTAGCTTAATTTAAGCTTGATGCCATTCTTGAAGAAATCAGCTGGACGGGAGGCAACAAATTCTTTAAAGGCATATTGTACTGCCCCGAGAGGCAGTATTGAATTTTTCCCGCCAAGAAGTTATCCAAAGTCTGGAAAAAGTAGAAGTCTGTATGGTCAAAGTCTGGAAAAAGTTTGATGAGTACGGCGGATGACGGAGAACTTACAACCCCAGCTCTTCTAGCTTGCAGGAGCAGTGGGGTCGAACGATTGACCAAAGCTGGTTGGAGACGTGCGAGCTTCTCCATCATTGTGTTCAGTTCTTCATAGTACACATCTGCAGTAATACTCATCCCGTTTGGTAATAAGCTGTAATGAATTACACCCGCGTTAGACCACCAAACAGTGACCATCACTTTTCTAGAGCACATCATCAGCTTCCACAATCACCTTTAATTCGTCATTGTCGACCTTAGTTTTCGGACAACCACGGGGTTCATTTTTCAGATCAAAATTTCCAGAACGGAAGCGGGCAAACCAATAACGGGTGGTGCGTTCGTTTGCAGTATTCGCTCCGTAAACGTCGTTAATGTTGCGTGCCGCTTGTGCTGCTTTGTTGCCACGACGGTACTCGTGCTCCATAATTACTCGAATTTTTAACGTATCCATGATAACGAAAAATTTTCGAATGCGATGAAAACAAAACACTAACTATTCAACAAATGACGATTTTAGAAAAAAGAATTCCATGTTTTTAATATAAAATTAAATTGAAATTAGAATTATCAGCCAAAAAAATAGTTTGATTTGAAATGGCCAGTAGATAAATAAACTGTAGATAGTAGATGGCCAGTAGATAAATAGTAAGACCAAATATATACCAATATTGCTTTATAGTTGTTATTGCCTAGAACTCGCTCTTCAAGAGATTTTTCACAATTCACAGCGCACTGCGTTCTATTTCTGTGAATTTAAGTGCTCCTCGAATAAGTCGGGCTCAGTAGGTTCTTTTAAGATTGTTTGATATGTAAATCTTTTTTGGACAAATCTTATTTTCATATATAGACCTGATTATACTAGTCTAGATTATACTTGAAAACGATCCCTACCTTCCATGAATATCTGTAATCAATCCCAACCTTTTTTGTTCTTGAAGAGAAAACCTTCAAAAATATACCCGGCGACGTGGGAGTAACGCTAAGATACGAGAGATTTTTACCGGACTAAAACCTTCCCGGTGGCAGTCCTCAGCGCAGCAAGGAGAGCTCCGGGATCTCCAACAGAACGCAAACGTAGTCCTCTGAGCCCGTTGCCCCATGATGTGGTGAGTGGCTAGGCACCACATCATCCAATCTTTACGGAGTTACGCGACCACACTTATCGCTGACTTTCGCAGGGTTACTTGGCTGGAGGGTTCAATCTCCCACTCTTGCAAGTCGCCTCCCGGAAAACTTAGTCGCCTCTTACGACAGGCAGGCAGGG
>MOOZ01000645.1:391948-402942 GCA_002930495.1 Cecropterus lyciades | reverse complement strand
CTTTATATATTTATATTAAACGTTATTAGTCTCTGATATATTTTACTACAATCTTGAAATGAAAACACATAAGCGCTACCTACTGATAAAGCAGATATTAGTGATAATGGTAGGTATAACAACACTCAAACCACAAATGTAACTTAAAATCATTGCCAATTTTAATCATGTTATTTTCATTTATGTTTCACTGTGATTTCCGTTTACTGTATATACAGAAACCATTCGACAATTGGTTTTAATGAGGCCAATATAATTCTGTGTACGTCATTCCAATGTCCTATCTATGAATGAGACTCGTGATTTTTATTCATGCTCTGAATAATCTATTTAATGGTTATCTTTATGTATTATGCATGTTTAATCTACTTTTTATGACATTTAATGCAAAGTATCAGAAGTATTATGTATAATGAAATCGAGTAATGATGAAATGAAACAGTTGAATAGTTGCTGCGTTCTGGTTTGAAGGGTATGGAAAGGGTGACAGTTTAGACCTCAGGGGTAGCAACGCATTCGTTATGAATCTCAGGTAAGATTCTAATCTTAACTGAACTTGATTAAGGATATCCAAGGGCGACAGTTGCCCCTTACCATCAGGTAGATTGTCTTTGTTTGCTTTTTTTTTCATCAATAAAAAATCAATGGAATGGAATCGTGCAGAATTAACGGTAAGTGGTTATTGCAGCTAATGGACATTTGTAATCAATTCCAAATAGGTCGAAAATCCTGAAGCCAGCCACAGTAGCATTGCTATTCCTGAAAGGTACCGCACGCAAGTTACCGCACGCTGCAAACAGAACAAAGCGTTTATCAGTGCCAATATTAGTTAAAAGTAGTACCAATACAATATAATAATAGATTTTATATCGTATATATATATATAAGAATAATATAAAAATATCTATGGGTAACGGAAAATGTCTCCAAATAAGCTCAATCACATCATATCTGTTTCTGCTTGTTAAACTTGATTTCTTCTTACGTAATAGGAGTTCCGGGGTACCCACACCTCGCGGTGTTTACATTCACCCACGATTTTCGATTTTATCGCTATAATGTTAGATATTTCGATTTCCAAGTTTTCCTGTTATGTCTTGTAAATATCTCTATCGTTGGTGACAATTCTGTTAAAATGTATTTGGTTACTTAGGTTATGTTGTGTATATACGATAAATTGCAATGGTTTTTATCTTAAGAGCTTAGCGCATAAGAAAAGCATATGTACCAATATAGTCGTTCTTTATAAAAGCAGCCATATACTTAGATTGAACAAACAAGGGAAAAAAGTTTGATGATAACTGAGGTCTGTAATCAACCCCAAAAAAATGTCGTGGATGATTACAAAAGGTTTACGTGATAAATTAGAGAAGATCTTAGCTCACACGTAGCAACGTATCTTCAATCGACTTTAGGTAAGAGTACTATCTATGACGAACTACGTGGCGGAGCGATTACCATACCGGTCCGACACGCAGTGGGTCCAGCTAGACAGACATCTGAATGAGTTTAGATTTCTTTTCTAAGTCTGGGTGTTTGTGTATTCGTTTTTGTGTGTGCATGGTACCCACGACGCAGGAGAAAATCTACTGTGGGGCTATGAGTGTAGAAAGCGTTTATGTTTATGTTATCTCATGTGGGATCGATTACAAGAGTGACCTGTTAACTTCAGGTAAACCGCATTTGCTGCTACTAATTATACGTAAAATATCACTACGATTTAAAGAATCTGTTATTTATTACCTGGTAGCTCCACCGCGCCTATTTCTAGCGTTAAGGTTATAGGCTAACTTTTTTTTTTGAAGCGACCACTTTAGTGCTTGCGAGCAGCAACGTTTCTGTGATTGACTTGAGATAGAACATCTGTTCTATATGTATTCAGTAACGTATGTCCATGGACGGCAGTAAGACTAACCATCAAGTAGACTGCATGTTCTTTGCCACTTCCATCTGATAAAAAAATGACTGCCATAAATATAAAGTACCAAGAATAAAGACACCGTGGCTTATAATTCCTATCATCCGTACTTGAATCGTCGCGATAAAAAAACGAATGAGCAGCGCATACCCGTGTTTAATTGGCAGGTCAGTCGGTATGTCAATTACAGTTCATTCAACTAATGAGGTTACGCACCAATAAAGTATGTATTACAGAAATGACGCGGCCGCTCTACAACAAAATGTTCGTTTAGTTAAAATTTCAATAATTCACTTGGTACTGATTTATAGGCTAACAATATTTAAGTGACCTATTTATTATAATTGTGTAAGAATTTCATAGTCAGGTTGCTTTTTAAGTTGTTATACAATTTCTTTTATGTTGAAAGTAACATTATATATAACTCTATGTTCAGATATTTGGTTTATATCAAAATAACTAGCATTATTAGAAATTTCTGTTCATAATTCCATACTTTGAAGTTACAAAATCTATACGAATCTGTTTTGTAACGAAAAAAAGATTCTAAAGATCTCATACTATTATGATGTTATTAATAATCAAGTTGGTAGAGAATACAATGTATAATTTACTGGAAGCAAAAATTTAAGAATTACAAATTCTACGTGTAAAAGCAGTCATATTCTTGAACAAACAACGAAGTTGTTTGTACAAATAGTTGAAGTGTAGAAGGTATGTTTTTTGTCGGCCATCAGACGAACTGTTGACATTTAGTTCGAGTTACGCAGAGTGGTTCTCATAGGGATATAAAGGCCTTAAAGGTTAAGACTGAGATCGCTATGGATGTGGAGATGATTCAAATAATATAAACCTATGACATCATGAAATTTATACATTAAGAGTGTACCGGGTACACGAGGTCACGATAAGCGGTTTATAAGTAATAAACTGATTATATATTCATTATGGTAATAATAGAAGAAAAAAGAAACAAAATGGCAGAATAACAAAACAAAAGATAAATACTAGATGTAATAAGTATTATAGAAATAAATGAGAGTTCTTGGTCGTCGGAAGAGCAATATCGGCTACAATAATAATATTAGCAATAATGAGCTTCAAAGCGAAGTTCCATCGCTTTTTCAATCTTTATACGTAATATGTATATATTTTCAGATTATATGATTGTATTGGTACAATATACTGGGCGTCAATATACCTTCGAATATATTTACAGTTGACCTTTAGCCTATATTTTACAACCTTCTACATAAACTATATTACTACTATTACTATGTTTAAAAAAATCAATATAAGTACAAAGTAAAAAGTAATTTAATTACAATGTTGGTTAAGTACATATTTTTAAAATAGATGTCCATATTAATCTAAATACATATATATGGATTACGTCTCACGTTGTTTGTACCGGGATAAACTCTGGAACTACTGAACCGATTTCAATGAAATTTGTACACCGTGAGCAGTTTGATCCAACTAGACAGATAGGACAATATGTAACCGCGACCTTGTCGTAATCTGTTGGGTGGTATTTTTGTTAGATCTTTTTAGGGTTCCGTAACCAAAGGGTAATATTTCGGACCCTATTGCTAAGACCGTTGTCCGTTGTCCGCTGGTTCGTCTGTCTATACCCAAGCTGTTGCTGTCACCAGATAGTTGAAATTTTTACAGTTGATATATTTTAGTTACCGCTATAATAACATATTTTAATAGCAGGATAAAATAAAAAATTAAGGGGGCTCCCATACAATTGTGATTTTTTGCTCGAAATTAAGAACGGCAAAAGGTAGACGCTTGAAATATTCACAGTACATTTAGTTTTATATTAATTTTAAAAATAAATAATGAAATCAAAACAAACGTGATTTTTTGCCGTTTTTTATAGGTAATAGTACGGTACAAGAGGAGTCGTTGATTTAAAAAAGAATGTTTTTCCTATAGTCAGATATATTGTATGTTGGTTTATCTCGGGTTGGATATGCATAAAAACTATACATTTTGCTGCCAGATAATAACACTACATCCAATATTGTATACAAAGAAGTACTGAACAATTAAAATAAACATAATAAATCATTATAATTTTAATATACACTTTAAAGGTACCAAACAAAGGGTAATTAATAATAATAATAAAAACATAACCCTCCTTTTGGCAGTTGGGTAATAAACGCTAACATTTAGTACTAAGAATATTATAAATTAAAAAATGTATATTACACTTTTGTTTAGGATGTCGATAAAAATGGTATTATTTAATATTGTTTATTATTATTTTATAAATTATATTATTTATTTTTATTACATTATTTTGTACTTTTAACAAACAAATTAATTTCCCGGAACAAGCTGGAAGTCAATCTAATAATAAACATTACAATAGATTGAATCCTGTCCGATAGTCAATCACAATACATCGAACCCTTCCTCCATTCCAACTATAGAGTTTCAGTAAGGAATGCTCCCTACAAACAATGCCAATTGTTGTACAAACTCATATAGAATGCCAGACTTGTTAATCGGATTTGCTCAGCTTAACTGATATCAAGTTCATCCTATTTATATATGTATAACCTTTACTATGTTTCAAAGTCATGGTTAGAATTTTCTTGGTACTAACTGAGGTTAAATAATAAACAAAATATTCAATGGTATTTGTAATGTATATATATTATTATTTTTTACTTTTATTTAACTTAAGTTTTTTTATATATGTACTTATCTTTATAAATCTTGATTAGAACCACTACCCGGGTCCTACTGAGTTATCATTTTATATACACATTGGGTTTGAATGACATATTTTAGTGACGTCATTCTAAGTCCAATATGACGGACGCCCCAAGATGGCGCAGTTATTTTTTACTTACCCCTATGATATATCATTTAAAAGGGTTTTGTAAGAATAATACGAAAAAATGACGTTACTAAAAGCTTGCTCTTAAAGTTTATTAATAAACACTAACTAAGCAACAATGTAGGTGTTTTAAATATAGTATGTACTATTTATAATATCATAACAGTAATGATTATTTTTATTAGTGAATGTTTTTGAATAAATGAGTAAAGTTGAAATATGTAAAATCTTAATATACGAGTATTTTATATTTTCACAATGTACCATTGTTACTCTTTATTTATAAAAAGTGTAAAAGAGGAGTAAACTTAAAGTTTCTAAAGTGTATTTATTAATTAACCTTTAACAAAGTATCTGAAAAATGTATCTACATAAATACGCCTACAGTTTTATATTTTGTATTAGAGAAAATGTAAAATTAATTATAAATAACAGAAACAGTGATTTACTCAACTTATAATAATTAAAGCCTTAATTTTCTTAAAGCTTATGACTTCGTCTTAACCCTCGTTACGAATGAACTATTAAACAACCATAAATCGAGCGTAAAATATGTCACCTGTATACAGTTGAATTAGTACGCTACTCAACACATATGAGGTTTCATTGGATTCCGTGCAAGGGATGTGTCTCACTATTATACGGATGACGGTTAGTTGTAAATGGATTAAAAAAAAGGTTTTAATATATGCATTATATCATTTAAATACAAAAATCACTCCTTAGACCTCAAGCACACTCAAATTTTTGAAAAGCGGAGCCTAATGTACATAGTATTTAATCAACTAAATATTTTTTATAATATTACGCACTAGGATTCTCTCCAAAAGCTAGCACACATTACTGTGTGCCTTACGGACCCTCGCAATTCTAGCTATGGTAAAAATACTATAGCTAGAATTGCGAGCGTTTGTGATGGTTGAAAGCTAGATTTAGCGATCACAAAACGCACATGATATAGCATAATGCGTTGCTAAAACGTATTTTAGTGTCGCAAACAAGTGCAGCAGGTCGCTAAAATTTGCAGGCAGCATGTAAAACCCAAATCGCTGATGCCGAATGTAGGGCATCTACTAGGGCCGTAAAAATACGGTGATGATCTATAATGATCTATGCGACGTTCGATCGCCTTTTGGAATATTAATTTTTATGTAAATCTATTGTGTGGCTTTATTTTTTTCATAAATTAATAAGCGAAAAAAGTTCCGACATAAATATATTTGCACTTTCTAGTTTATCCTCGCTTATTCGTTTCTCGCGGTCAGTAAGACCCCTCCCTACAAGGGGCAGTTTTTCATCACTCGTAAAACAAGGTGCGGTGGCCGAGCCCTCAGGGCGACGACCCAAAGGGAAGGTTGAGGTGTAATTATGTATTCAACTTTAGCGAACTATGTCAATTATTTGCCAAGGATCGGTATCTTAATAATGATATACAACAAAGTATCAGATCTATTTATTCCGACATTACATTATTGGAAACTTTAGAACGGTACTCAATTTAATTAAGAAATACCTAGTACGAATTGATTACATTTGGTAAGAATCGAAGTTGTGAATGAGAGCTGTGTATCATGGATAAGATCTGAATTTACTTGAATTAAAAAGGAGAACCTTTCGTGGTTCAACTCCGAGGCAGTACCTCCACGCTTATTTACCTAATAACAGCAGTTATAAATTTTGTTGTGCATTGGTTCGAAAGGTGTGATAAAGAGATAATTTACCACATCATCTTCAGGGGCGACATAGTAGTGTCTATCACTTGTCATATTATAACTGTCGTACTTGTCATATTTTAAAGGTGGTAGAACTCTTTGTGCTTCGACCCCGGAAGCTCCACCGCCACACCTATTTCTGCCTAATAACAGCAGTGTTATGCGCCGCTGTGTCCTGGTCTGAGGGGTGTGGTAAGAGAGGCATACTTTTCCGAGGCATTCCATCTTAGTCCTCTGGGGTAGCAACGCATCTGTGGCTAACCTTAGGTGAGACTTTGATCTTACTAGAGCTACTTTCATAATATATATATATATATATATATCAAATCACTTATGTATAAGGCTCTCGGCAAGTTGTATTAAACTAGCGGTCATCTAATCAACTGATGACCGCATCAGACATTTCTTACTTTCTAAATAGATTATTTAATATCCTTCGATAACCATACCGATATAACTAGGAATCTAAAGGCAATACAATCATTCGAAAAAAAAACTTTTTTGTTTAACGATGATATGTAATTTTGACGAACAATTTGCAAACAATAAATTCTATCATGATAAATAAAATTGCAATAATACTTTTAATAATCATAAGGCCTATCAGTATTGATAAAATCAGCACCGACCTCGTTGAACTAATTTAAAGAGATAGGCGATGCGATATCTTTGAATAATTTTATGAGTACCAAGAAATTGAAGATTTCCTTATGGTCAAATAAAGATTAGTCCCAATGAAAGGGGCTGAACCTTTTACATTCAAATCATGACTGTCTACGATAAAATTTACATTTTATATGTAAAAGGGAATTCCTACAATGATTTACGCTTTGTATTACATCTTTATCTACACAAATCGATAAATCTTAAACACGTGTTATTGAAATAAGTTTAGGCATTTTTGCCTATTTATGATACCAAAACCTAACCGCTTTCTCATTTTTCTTTAAGGGCTAATTTTCTAGGGGTTTATTAAGGGACTCAGTTTCACAAAGAATGATGGTATCTTATTAAATCTTTAAAGTTATTTAGTCTCCTCAAAAAATGATAATATTTTCAGGGGTGCCTAGGGACAATACCGCACAAGAAACTTATTTCGAATCTTATTTTGAACTTATAACAATTTCTTACATTAAAAATGTAACAAGCCAACAAATCAACTTGATCTTTAGCAGCATCTGCCACAGAGGGATATCCATAATCAATTCCCGTTAGGACTAAAGTTTCACCTGAGGTCGCTAGCCCGAAGCACTAAGTTGAATTGCCATCTATTATGTCTATTCCATATCACACCCATGAAACCAGAATACACCATCGCGTAACACAGTTGTTATGAGGCGGAGAATATTAATGTGTATTTCTGTAACCGTATATTTTCGACGTGATCCTACGCTGCTACGTGCATTCAAATTGAATTCATTTCGCATCGCAGTGAAGTTGCGTAGTGCTCATATTACGGCGCGAACGGATTATTACGTCCTCATGTTACTAAGACGTGTAGTGTAATAATTTAGTAGCGCAAATATTTGAATCTCAGGCCTCTAGTTTCGCTAAGTTACATATTTGAAGTTTATATCTTCTCTTTTTCCACTTTATAGCAATGTCAAGAACTGCTGCTTTTGGTGTGAAGGTAGTTGTAAGTACATAGATGAGGGCAACGACATGTTCCAACTTACTTTCACACACAAGAGTAGGAAACTAGTAATGTATCTGTGACTGATTTCGGTATCAAATATTGGGGTTAACCATACCATCAGTTTTGAAAAATGCTTGTTTCTTCTTACATTTCATGAAAAAAATACTCAGGGAAAGGCTAGGAGTGAAATGACTAAGATTCCTTCATAGTGTAGTAATTTTAGTGAACTATAGGCAACATTCTCATTCCCATTATGACAGGACTCTTGTCCACCAGTAGGACGTAATGGGTTGATGACGATTGCAATAATTACGCATAACACACATGTTGCACACATGACGATAATTGACGACTACAATGAGCCGCTGGGCTCAAATTGAATTAATTTCGCATCGCAGTGAATTTGTGTTCTGTACTGCTCACAATTCAGTGCGGGCGGTTTATTGCGCCTTTATTTTGTAAAATAATGTTAAAGTTATGTTAAAAAATAGAATTGATCATATTTCATGCAGAATGTGTTCTATTTTAAAACAATCTCGATATGATAGCGTCGTATGGGGGCGTTCATAACGTTACGTAAGATAATTCTGGCTATTTTTCAACTCCCCACCATAATGAGATCTCATGAGATTTGTTTTGACCCCCCTCTTTGTTAAGTTAGATTGTGCAAAATTCTTGTGCAATATATAAATGTGTAGGATAATGTAATTTTTTAGTAGATTTTTTTTTTACAAAATTTTAGTGGATGTTCCTATTATTGTTTTTGACGCTATTTTTGATGAACCCATTTTCCCCCATTTCTCACGTAACATTGAATGAGATTTGGCTCCATCCACTACTAAATACCCCATGTCATTAATGGATGCCTTCGACACTGGGGTTCCATGCATGCGGTATCATGTGTATGCTGTATGCTGTCGGTATCATGAAGCAGCATGATTCAACCGCGAGAAAAGACCTAACATATTGCACGATAACAATAAAAGAAATCGAATGCGAAATTTGCATTTTGTAGAAATTAGACTTTGCTCTCATTATATGAAATTTCTTAGCGCGTTGAGATATTACAGAGACTAAACTATTTTTCTTGAACGAAATCGTCACTTTTTATTGTGCTAGACGACAGTTCAACGTTATTAGGTATAGTTTCAAGTTTTTAACTCAATTTTACGGAATTTTGAGTTTGGTTCGTTCTCACTATGCGACATATTGCAACCCGCTATTACCTACATGACAATAATTCACAATGACTCGTACCATCAAATTCAATCCACTTCAATAGTGGCGCAGCTAATTGGTGACGTAGTTTGTACGCCATTCGGCCATTGGCTCTTCACACGAAAATCAACAAAATCGAGTTATATAACAACATCAGTGAAATGGCAAAATCGAGTACTAATAAATATATCGAAGGATTGATATGAAAGTACCATAAAAACTATCTGATTGTTAGCTAAGGAAAATGAGAAATGGTTGGCAACAATGGCAATAATTGCTGATGTTAACAAGTACTCATAAACTCATAAACGCTTTCTACACTCATAGCCCCATAGTAGGATGTTCTCCTGTGTCTTGGATGTCATGGACACACAAAGACGAATACACAAATACCCAGATCCAGAACAGAAATCTAAACTCATCATTTAGAGTTTTGTCTGGCCGGGGATCGAACCCGGGACCCACTGCGTGTCAGACCGGTATGGTGACCGCTCTGCCACGCGGGTAGTCAAAGTAAGAACTCTATTAAATGCTACAAACCCGTATTGAAATCGATTTTATTTGGTAGACATCATACGCGAAAGGGTATTTTCCAGGTGGAGATATTTTTTATTTTAACTTTTTATGAACATCCATGCCAACACATTTTTTTATTTATTTATTAAGGTGATATAATCGGCATGATTGAACCACAGAGGTACCAGCGTCATACCTATTGTTAACGTATCGATAGACTTACATATGAAAAGACTATCTTAATCTTCAAAAACGGTAACGCATCTGTTGTCGGCTTTCAGGTGTAAATACTTTTATAATTCAACCTTAAAAAACATAGGTATAACCTTACTGTAGAACTTTTAGTTTAGATTCGTTTTAGAATTAGTTTTGAGGGAGTAGTCCAACACACTAACATTAAAGTGATTTTTTTAAACCTACCTAAAAACCAGTCTTTTTATAATATCTCCGAAAAAAGTTTCTCAATAACAACTTACATTTTCCTCCTAATTAAATAATTTGTTTTATTAAACTTAAAACCAATAAAATCATTATACGCAATATAAAAGTTCCGATTGTTTTTAGTTAAAATTACATATGAAGTCGATAATTTCTCAATTGTCGATTATTTTGTATCAAGTAAGGATGTTCTGACGAATATTTCAGCGCTTGCCTCATCAAAATATTCTGCTTCATTTCGGACGAAAGCCTAATACCCACTTTGTGATGTGTGGTAGTCTGCCTTTATGTGAGCCTCCATCGCACAGCCATCAACTAATGGAATGGTCAGCGTTAACTCATACTCCATTTAAATTGGACATTAAATGTATGAAGGTGTCCTGTTTAGCTACAAGTAGGTGACTTCACTGGAGTAATGATCTAGATGTCATTATTTTTTCGATATCCTATGCGTCTTTGTTAAAAGTATTGTAAAATATATTAAGGTACGTAGGTGCTAGAGTAAAAGTACTTCAAAGGGTATAATGTAGGTTAATTTTTAAATTGGACAGTATCTATGAATTTATAAATAGGTAACTTTTTCTCTTTTGTTTGTCTACCGATTTTTGTTTTGTTTTAATTGTTCCCTATTGCCGATCTTTAGTGTTACCGTGTTTAGTGTGTGTTGTGTAGTAATATAAAATCATCCTCATTAAT
>MOOZ01000645.1:364649-375628 GCA_002930495.1 Cecropterus lyciades | reverse complement strand
CAGAACAGAAACCTAAACTCATCATTCAGATTTCTGTCTGGCCGGGGATCAAACCCGGGACCCACTGCGTGTCAGACCGGTATGGTGACCGCTCTGCCACGCGGGTCATCAAACTATATCTACTTATGGTTGACAATATTGATAATGATATTAAGTGATAACCTAATGGAAAAATCGGCCCCTTAATAGAGGGCCCGAGTTTCAAATCTCAGGCTCGTATCTCTGATTTTTCTAAAAATGATGAGTGTATTATAATAAATGAAAATAAAATTAGAAATTATTTATTACTGCTTTACGATAAAGGATAAACATTATGAGGGAAGTTGTACACCTGAGAATTCCCTAAAAAGAGTTCTCAGAGGTGGGTAAATAAAGTTTATTAATTCGCACTTGGTCAGCGTGGTGGACTACGGAACACAACTCTCTTATTCAGAGACCCGTGCTTAACACTAGGACAGTAAAGGATTGTCGTAATGTATCGTCAACAATATACTTGGTTAAGCGACTTGTAGGCCGACCGCCTGTAAGCTATTATCACTTGAGCAATAGGTGCTAAAGCTACCATCTTGTCGCTTATGCTACAGAACTATTGCTTTAGCCATTGCCGCTCGGGGCGATCTAATTTATTGCTTGAGCAGTTTGATAGCAGTTTTGGCAGTTGCGTTAACCACTACTTAATCGCTAAAACTTCCAGGTGCTCCAGTGATAGTAGCCAATGGACGGCCACTGCTCGGCTACGAATTATTCGCTTAATGTTCCATGCGTCAGTGTTGGGCGGATTTTGGAGGAAATCTCTACAATTTACAACGAAGGTGGTAGAACTCTTTCTAGTTCGACTCCGGAATCACCGCTACACCTATTTCTGCCTAATAACAGCAGTGTTATGCGCTGTTGTGTTCTGGTCTGAAGGGCGTGATAAGGGAGATATACTTTTTTGAGGCACTCCATATTAGTCCTCAGGGGTAGCAACGCATCTGTGGCCAACCTTAGGTGAGACTTTGATCTTACCTAGGGTTGATTACAGATGTCCACGGGCGGCAGTAGCCACTTACGATCAGGTGGGCTACATGCTTGTTTGCTACTTCCATGCAATAAAAATAAAAGAAATTACATCAATTTGTGAAATCAGATATATATAGCTTTGTTTTTAATTTCGATTTACGCTTGAAGCGAATGTTTCGTAGCCCCCGGGCTAGAGTCACAATACCTAAAACATTTCACAATTATTTACGTACTTTCATGTATTTATATTTCATTTGAAGATATTTACGTTTCGTCAAACATTTGTATATAGATAAAAAAAAATAGCAGTTCTCAAATAACTATTAAGCTACCTATTACTTCAACGAAGTAGGTGACCTGCACATCACATTGTCACGGCAATTTTTCGGCAACTGTCTACCGAAACCCTAATCTTGCACAATATACGTGACCCGAATCTACAAATGTTTCTTCTTCGCAATGCAGATACTTTTTATAAGACACCAAGTTCGAAATAACAGAATCATCTGTGCAGCGATCGATCCCGTGACGTCATGGCGCCACCCTGCCGCGCCATAGCGTCGCCGACGCACCCTCTGAGGGATGAATGTGACCCCAATCTGAGATTTTACTTCAATGCGCATTATATCTTGGCTTAGGTACCCTGTTTTTAGTTTTACCAGTTCGTAGCCAATACTCTTAACCTTGATGAGTGGAGTGAAAGATAAATTACGTATGCGAAAGTAGATACCATTAGATAAATATAATTATGATTGATTAGAAGCTATTCTATATCAGGATCGTTACATACTTTGTTGAAAGGTATTCAATTTTTATTAAGACATTTTATATTTATGAAAATACGGGTTTAGAGATAAAAACACATAGTTTTTGTTCCATAGCATAGTCTAAGCCTGAATTGAAATGTATTATATGTATATCACAAAGGTTTCTAAATATGTCAGTTACCTATCTCCAACGAATAAGAAGAAATATAATATACCACTTAAAAATATATATATGATAATATAGAATATGATAGACATATCATGGGTTATTGCGGTGATAGGGACCAACACAGGATACCCAAAATTAAACAAATGTAATTTAATTATTAAGGAGCTTTGTGGTTCAACTCCGGAAGCAACCTTAACTACATGTATTTTGTAACAGCAGGAATATATTCTGCTGTGTTTTGGTTCAAGGGATTGGTAATAGTAGACATTTACAGTAGGTAGGCATTTTAGTCTTTAGAGTTCCTAATTATGACCTCACGCATATAGATGCGATGAATAGGATCCACCCATAAGGCTTCCAGTAAGGCTTCGTTACTTCTATGGATTTATTATTGATAAACATGGGCGGTAGTGTGTACTTACCATCAGGTGGACTCCGTTGTCACTCACGACTTTAGTTCATAGAAAAATAGAGCCAATATTTCGATAGGATGACACCCCGAAAAAATACGGGATAAAAATGATAAACAAAACTGTCGCGCGGTGACAGGCGGATGGATTCTGCTTTGCATGGAATAATATTATCTCCGTCAACCTGTCAGCTTGTTACACCTTAGGGACAAACAACCTTGAATCCAGGGACTATCTGCTCTACTGACCTAGTACACACTTTCGCTGTGACGTCACCAGATAGGCGCCGCCGGGACGCGCCGGAGCGTCGCCAGACTTTTACAACTATCACCGGACTTTCTTCATGTGTACCTAACCTTTAAAATTTTTATGGCTTTAAGGTGTAATAAAAATCTACGTAAATTAAGAAGTCCGTTGCATTAGGTACATGAAATGTATGACAATGTAACAGCGTGTCTAAGAATTTGCAGTATATTATATAATATATGATAGTGAAAAGTCCACCACCAATCTGTAATTGATCGAAAATTAGAGATAACAATAGAGAATCACACAAGAGATAATGCCTCAGATCTATAATAATTCAACTAATGTCTTAGAGGACTATTTTGAATGCCTTTTAACACAAATATAATATAACACAATGACTTATAATTTAAACAGTGTTACCTTGGAAATTGTTGAGATATTGTAAAACTTATATATTATGTATATAAGTTTGCACTATCGTCTATTATCATTATTAAACCGATAACTTATTTAACGCCTTTGCCATAATTATTCATAATGCTTGAAACGCTAAGTGCGTAATGACGATAAATTTACGATCTTTATAGCGATGCTCTTTGCATAAATGGAGTGAATTTATTAAATTGCATTTCCTTAGCGATGACATTCTGGGATTAAATTAAGGCGCCTGGAGAAGGAACAAATGGCACGCCATAAGGCGTTTAGTTTCAAGTAGATTACTTTTATCTAGGAGACAGAAGTACAAATTAGCTCACTGGTTCACAGTATACATTTATCACCAAGTGTATATTATAGTTTATGTTATAAATTTAAAATTGATGCCGATCATGTATTTATTAAGGGTACAATTTATATTCTCGAGAAAAGGAATCCTTGTAGTTTGTGACATACGTTGCGTTACTCCTGTAGGTGATAGCTTTATGTTTGAAGAATGGCCTGAGGTTTGAATCCCTGGTAATAATTAATTTTACTACTTTATAGGAAAACATCGTGAAGATACCTACACACTAGAGAATTCTCTAAGAAAAAACAATTCTCTTGAGTGTGTGAAGTCTACCAATTCTCACTCGGCCAGTGTGTATGTATGTATGTATGTATGTCGGTTTAAAGCTCTTTTATTCTGAGACGAGACACGTTCCCAGTGGAACAATAATAGGTGAACGACGACTGCTGTAGACGACTTAGAAAACTTAGTTGAAAAATTCGTGATCATCATCCAAATTTATGCGGTCTACACTATACGGCCAGCATGAGGACTTCGTGGAAAAAAAAGAGGAAGTTAAATAACGTGACCGCGAAAGGACAAGTTCAATAAGCGCTTCTGAGATTTGGCGGACTCATCTATTCGGTGGTGTTTATTTTTATCACTAAATAATAGTTATTAAACGTTATTAAAAGACATACGGAGATAGCTTGAAAATATCTGACCTGGCTTAGCCACTAACCTGTACCTTCCTCTACCAATCCACATTGGTATATTGACAAAGTGAACGTACATATATTCGTTCAGTTAGAAGTTTCTGAATGAAAATATTGCAGCCATTTCATAGTACGTAGGTGTTACTCACATATCATTATAACTTTAAACATAAATAACAAAAAGATCTTGTTCTCCTTCGAATAACGCAATATATTCTGTTCTCGGATTCTCGCGGTGTTACTATATCCGACTTGTGAAACTGTATATAACTTTATTGCATAAACGAGCAGCGTTATCCGCTGATGTGAAATGGTTACTTTAAGTAAAAACCAAAAGTCCGGAAAGGCATATGCTATTTGTAGTATAAATTGTAGTTAATAAAAGACAATCGATGTTACATTTTCAACTTTTTTTAAGATTGATATCAGCGAACGAGCATGCAGGTTTTATTTAAAGTCAAACACAGATATGCTACTTTCACGAGATTGTCGCTTCATAGGAGAGTGGGCCGGTAACAACATTTCCACCGAAACGCAATTGCTTCACGCTAGAAACAGGTGGAACGGTGGTACCTCCCCGGTCAAAAATGCTTATTCTACCTTGGTTTAACAATAAATAACTTTTCTAGAATTTTAAATTTAGAAGTAAAAATATTTTTCGCTATACTGCATAAGCGATAAGTTAACCTTACTTACTAGTAAATTATTAGATGTGCGAACGTCCTTTAAGGTGAAACAATAAACTCTACATAAATGTATGCCATTCACCTAATATTATGTATGTAATATTACATTTATGTTCATTTTATCTTAAAGGTAATTAGAAGTTTTAAATGTTTTATTCATGTTTCTTATTTTTTTAGTATGCAGTCTGTCAGTCTACATAACGTTACAGCGGTTTTGCATGTTACATAGTCGATACACCTTTCATATCCGTTAAGGAAATTACTTTTCGAAACATGACGGATAACGTTACTTTATAAGTATGCGAAAGAGAACATTTAAAATATCTTACCGTGGAATTCTATCTTAGTTAGTTAGTAGAAGTAACGATTTCGTATTTCTGTGAGTTGAGTACGGGGAAATCTAATTCTGCATTTTAACATGAGTGTTCCACTGAAGTACTGGTTAAAAGGATGGGATAAGGCACGTATCCTTACTTAAGGTGCTTTAACTTAATCCTTAAGAGTTTAATGCATATGCTATAACTTCAGATAGGCGTTCTGACATAGTTCAGAGGCAGGTGTATAATGGATGAAAGGACACTTAATATCAGGGTCTACGCTTCATATAAAAGCAGCAAGGTGCAATATCTAAATTTATGTTATTAATGCGTATCTATATTTTTTGTGATAATAAAAACTTCACGATTTTAATCTGTACGTAACAATAATATACTTATTTATACCAATAGTATTCATATATTCATACCAATAGCTACTTTGAAGTGGTTTGGATAGTCATAAGGAAAAAACAAACGAGACGTACCAACTTAGTCCTCTGGACAACCAAAGTGATACGCGATTTTTATTCATTTATTGCCGATATTTGGACGTAGTTGCATAGATCGCGGCGAACAGGGCGAAACTGCGGTGGCGAAGAATTGAGTAGCACTAGGGGTAGATTAATATATGTACTATACGTCTAGTTCATTTTTCTTTTTTTAACTTCCATATCACGATTCACAACACTAATTGTATCCTTACAAACCAAAACCTTCTCATCCTGCCTGGAATAATAAATTTTCATAAACAACAGTTGCCACATACTGCATGCTTTTTGCTATTTTTCTAGCAAAAATTATATGGTCACTGGTATGATCTAGGTAACAATTCTGAACCATTTCATCTCAACGTTTTCACGTTCAACTCCTCAAATCCCAGTTAAGCGGCAAAGGACCACTGCGCTCTGAGTTTTGTAACACGATTTACCTTTTGTGTTACGCTAGCTCTACAGAATCGCGAGCATTGTACAACGGGTGCGGTTTACACTTTTATTTTATAAATATCAACATTTTTTGTCTCTTGCTAGTCACGAGTCTTCTCGCAGAAGAGGGTTATATAACTACGCTTAGATATGCAAGAAAGCAAGTGCCAAAGACATTTTTTTGTAGAATACGTGAACACTGAGTTGTCAAACTTGCTTACTTTCGACAATGAAGAAAATAACTAAGGAAAGAAAAGTAAACCGTCAGTCAAGTGCGAATTTGTAGATTTTTCCTTGTTTTCCCCAGAGAAATCTGCAACACACACTTTCGTACTCATTCAGTATTAAGGTAAGTGTGTGACATAAAAAGGCAGTACTGCCAATATTTCATTCAATGAGTTTATTACAGTACAAAAACGTATATTATTAACGATGTTTTGTTATAAGGGTGAGTTCGATGGGGTAATCTACCTAAAAGGCAATTTCGATTAATTTACATGATACCGCAACTTGATACAGCGAAACCGTTGTAAAATGCTAATTTGCGCTAACACAGCTCGTGCAACATGGATGGTTCATTTTTATGGCGATAACCATCACATAAGTGCAATATCTACCGCGGCAACGTTAAGTGATTAATCGTTAATAACTTTTGCAGTTATAATTTAATTGATTTCAGCTTTGCAGCCCAATGCTATGTACATTTCACGATTACTGTATTAATGATTATTTAGAATTAAGATGTATATTGACATGAAATTTTGAATTGACTATTGAAGATAATATTTATTTCATTGATTAGATTTTTATATTGTATGAATTGTATGATGTTAATTTATTTAATAGTTAAAATTAATTAAAAATGGCAATTTAAAATCAAATTAAATTTAAGACATTTGCCCGCCTTAAAAGTAGAATAAGAGGATATGTAATTAATGTATGAGACCGTTATGTACCTTATTTATATGCAAATAAAGACTATTGTATTGTATCGATACAATGTTTTTTTTTATCTGATTTTAATAGCAAACGAGCATGCAATCCATCTGATGGTTAGTGGCTACTGCCATCCATGGACATCTCTAACCAACTTAATATAGAACAGGAGTTCTATCTAAAGGCAATCACTTGCTTCACGCTAGAAATAGGTGTGGCGGCGCTACCTCTCCGGTCGAACTACACTGTTCCTACCACCTGCCCAATGCAA
The DNA here is from genome assembly GCA_002930495.1 of Cecropterus lyciades. Taxonomy (NCBI): domain Eukaryota; kingdom Metazoa; phylum Arthropoda; class Insecta; order Lepidoptera; family Hesperiidae; genus Cecropterus; species Cecropterus lyciades. The sequence continues at coordinate 368,479 of MOOZ01000645.1, read as the reverse complement.
CAATGATGTACATTGTGTTAGCCAAAACGTAAACGGTGATCGTTTAAAGAAACCGTAATAAACTCATACTATGGGCTCTGGTTTAAATGGAATGATAAGGGACACATACTTATCTAAGGTATTTCAACATAATACTCAGGGGTAGCAACGTATCGGTTCCAACGAGATACCTTAATCTTATCTGTGTTTGATTAAAGGTGTCTATAGGTGGCAGTGGTCACTTACCATCAGGTAGAATGCATACTTATTTGTTACATATACATTACAAAAGTAGACAGTCAATCACAAATATTCAGAGAATTATGATCGAATAACAAACATTATATATCAAATATCAGCATAAAATTTGCAAAAACTTTATGGCCATTAATTTCTTTCATGTGATTTTTTCGTACGTTGTGCAAAATTTACACAGTAATAAACGATTTCAACTGACGTATTGCATATTGCTTCGTTATGGGTGCAAAGTTTATATTTTTAATATTTTTTTACATTTTTCCTTAATACTTCAAACCTTCGTAAATACAATGTTACAGTGAATCGTGTTAGGTTGGGTTATGTATAAAATGCAATAAAAGTACCGAACTATTAAATGTAACGTTATATCTCTTACATTGAACAGTTACGGTAGTCACTAGTCTTATTAATATTATAAAGTCTAATATTTGTAAGGATGTATGTGTGTTTGTTACTCTTTCATACACAAACTGTTGGTCAGATTTCGCTGAAAAGAGAATGCCCATGAAAGTATGGACCGCCGTTCAGAGTTGCGTCAAATTGAAACTTGTTTTGGGCGATGTATAATTAAGCAATTACTATCCCTAATCATATTTTTTTAGATCAGCACGCGGGTTTTGAAGTAATTTAACGAAATGTAACATAACTTCAAAATCGAAATTACCCGACTTATACGTTAAGGTAGATTGATGAACGGTTCTAACTGATAGTAGGTACCTATAATGTAGTTCGATTAACATATTTCATTTACTTTTAAAGGTAGGAGGTAAAAAAACCTAAAATAACGTAAGCATGTTGCTGAATAATGTAAAAAAATAAGTAAATGTGAAAGGTTAAGCTGCTGTTTATTTGTATTTACAAATAGGTAGTAAATACAAATAAACAGCAGCTTAAATAGATTCAGTGGAAAAAAACATTAATATTCCCAAAAAAAAGCTTTGGTACACGCAAGTACAACTGTTTCATCTTAACACAATTAATTATAGATGATGATTTAATTCATCATACTCACACTTATTAAAAAAATCATCTAGATAAGTACAACTGTTTCATCTTAACACAATTAATTGTAGATGATGATTTAATTCATCATACTCACACTTATTAAAAAAATCATCTAGATATGTTGCTGGAACATCAAAGTCATTAAATCGAGCCCAACTTAAAAACCACACCGCAGTCAAAATCAAAATAAAACGTCGTTTCGTTCCCAAAACATTTAAGTAAATATTATGATTACGTAGACACCTTCCAAGAGTACATAAATATCTAGATTGTAATTATGTTTTCGTCTGAGAAAAGTTGTTTAAGATTCATCTTCTAGAGTAAAATAAACAACTTAGCTACGCTTTGATGTAGCATTCATTTGGGAGAGATATTATTTTTTTTGTAAGAGAAATATTTTATGCAAAACCAACTCGAGTTTATATAAAAAATGAGTGTTTAAAATTCAAGTGACGTGATCATTTGCGTAACAGGAATTGCTACTGTTTTTTCAGCTGTGGGTTCGACTTGGTCCAAACATTTTCTTATAAACCAGTTTATTGTATGGTTTTTGATTTGTATGCCATCTCATTATGGGTTCATTGGCTGCGGGTTAGCTTCAGGTATTTTTGTTACTTACAGTGTTTATTACATAAATAAGTTAAAATTTATTTTAAATTAAATTAATTTAGTAAAAAACTACAATAATATTCTAATACTTCAACATAGCAATATTTCTATCCATACATTTTCTAAAAGTAAAGTTTTAGTCGTTTTGTTAAATAATAGTATAGTATTAAAACATTAAAATCATGTGTGATTAAATTCATTGATCTACATAGAGTAGAGATCGTACTAATCTGACACGACGGAGGTATCCAAGTTTGGTTCTCATGCATAAAAAATAAGCAAATTTTACAACATTAAAAATAGATTAATAGGTATTAAAATAGTTTTTCTAAAGCGGCAGCATTAAAACAATCGTGTACATTTGTGTACAGTGTATCTCCTACATTTAAGTAAATAACGCCTAGTATTTTTTATTCTGAAACATTTCGAGTTTGTTAGACAACAGAATGAACTGAAATTTTAATTATTTTTACATCCTGTAGTTTTACGGAGGTTTTGGTAAATTTGTATGCAAATATAATGCATAGGGTTTATATTCTGCTATTTTTTGTGAACCACTTTTTGTGGTCAAATCGCATGTTATGATATACAATACTCTATTTTAAGTTAAAAATGCTGCAGTTTTATTTGAGACTGACACTGTCCCACTTATCTCTGTGTGATAGGTACTGTGTTGTTCTAGTATATATTGTTTCAAATAAAACATCTTACAACAAGCAAGATAGAAAAACATCTGTTACCGACTTCAAGTAGGACGTATTTAGAACTAGTCACAAATTATCTTCACCGTTAAATTGGTTAATTTCTTATACACACATAAGATGTATAAAATAAAATAAGAAGAGTCCTGGAATTAACAATTAATATACGAGTACATTATACCAAGCTGAAATTCACAGTACTGAGAAATTCAAATTCCCTTAGGGATATGGATTGTAAAAAATATAATACAATAAAGATACTACAAAATAAAATGTAATAAATAAATAATATATTAAGTCGCTTATAATGAAACTAATTTTACTATTTTTTTTTTTATGCAAAAGTATGGATGGATCTTAGTCAGTCGATCACATCAGATCAGTTGATCGGATCTAGATAAATATGGTACAGAGATAGGTATATTCAAGAAAAAATTACTTTTCAAGTGAGGTAGAATAAGCGTGGGTGAATAGGCGGCTACAGGTAGTATAAATATATTATATATTTTTTATCAGATTAAAGTAGCAAACGATGCAGTCCACCTGGACGTCTGTAAACAACTTCATACAGAACAAGGGTTCTATCTGGAGTCGATCACAGATGCGTTGCCACTCCCGAGGCCTGAGATGGTCGCCTCATATATAAGTGAGCCGGCACCCACACCATTACAACGAAACGCAAGAACTGCTTCACGCTAGAAAAAAGTGTGGGTACCTCCCCAGTCAAACTACACTGGTTCTACCACGTCGGAAAAGTACAGTATTTATCGTACTTTTATACATAAATTACAGCGCGAAGGTAATGTCTGCTATTAATATAAATTCTTCGAAGTATCGCTCCACATTATATCGAAGTTGTAAATTTCCTGTATTTCTTAACACCTGGAAAATGTAATAGTTGAAAGCTTGCTGGAAGATAGCACGTATCTACAATAATAATGCGTTCGTCCGTACACCTAACATTTTGTAAGACAATGCAGTGCAAAACTGATGCTGTGCCAAGTCTAACCAAGGTTGGCCATTTACAGAAATATCTTATTGATCGTTTAGGAGTTATGTAATGTGTACTGTTTATATCAAAGTCTTTGTTTACATACGGTTAATTTTACGTTAAACGGTAAACGTTAATGTTTATGTAGGTATATATGAACATATCATTACACATTATGTAATTCTTTTATAAGCGATGGTTACAAATTAACAGCCGCTGGAAGAAAATTCATTTTTAAATAAGTAGCCCTTTGTACTATGTATCTTTGATGTATGATTACTGTAATG
>MOOZ01000645.1:324095-338899 GCA_002930495.1 Cecropterus lyciades | reverse complement strand
TGTGTATTCGTCTTTGTGTGTCCATGGCACCCACGACACAGGAGAAAATCCTACTGTGGGGCTGTGAGTGTAGAAAGCGTAGAAAGCGTATAAGCGTACATGTAAGTTCAAAGTAATAGTTATTTAAGCATGTATTTTTTGTTATAATAACATTCGTACGTAGCTTACATACATCAGTTTGTAAAAACTGTTTGCTCGTGTTTGCGATTAAATACATACATTATACCTATTTCAATAAAAGTTATACTTTGTCTTTTTTTCTTAATTTCTTTTAAGTCTCAATATTCTTCATTTTATATCTCTAAAATAACCTTTTGAAGACTCCAGATGAAATATCCTGAAGTTAATTTAAATCAACTTAAATTTATTCATACTTTTCATCCTCTTCTTTTGTTAACATAGTGTAGTTCTATTTTAACCAGCATTATCATCATTATACGAAGTCATCTGCAATTCGATTCGCTGTCTTTCTAATGATACCCACATTTGCATAGATTTACATAAAACTACGGAAGCTTCCTTAAATTCCTTAGATTATGGATGTCTTTGAGGTGCAAGTTTTTTACGGGTTGAGGCATAGTTCTTTAATTGTAAATTAATTGCTATTTATTATTAGTGTATTATGATTTAGTATTTGATATTTTTGTCACAATTTATAATTATCGTTATAATTTATAGACTCTTATCGTAATGTCTAGTCTTCATCCTATCTTCCTGAAAAGGTCTCACCTTTAAACATACATTGCACTATGTTCTTAATGAGGTGGAGGTAGATACAAGATAATGGCCAATCTGTATTGGTAGACTTCACTATAAGGCCTCCAAAAGGTTCCACATGCCGTTTCCGATGCACGAAAGTGCATATGTATTACACTAATGATTTATCCATACAACCTCCTGACTGCGCCCAAGATCGCTTAATTTTCTAGATCAGTTGTTATAAACATGTACATATGTATTAAGATTTAATAAATTAAGACCTACACTTACCACTACCCTTAGTACGAGTTTATTTTGTTTCCTCAAATCAATCATTGCTTATGTTTTTAATCATACATTGCAATATACACTCCACGTTTGGCGTGATGGCGAAATCATAAACAATTATTATTTTAAGGGAACATTATAAACTTGTACTAAAGGCACATGATTCTATAGCAAAAGGCGTAAAAGGTTCAAAGCAAAAATGTGTGAGCTACCATTTTCAGTTTATTACATTTATTCATTCATACTTTCTTGCTTTTCTATTTTCATTCAGTCCTTTATATAACTATACCATTATTACTATAAATAGGACCTTTGTTGTCTAACTAACTTAACATAATTACTGTTATGATAAGTAAAATAATTATTTTACGTCGTAAGTCTCTAGATTTGGGGTCTACTTCATTTACAAACAAAATCAAACTAAATATAACTTTGCCCTAATGTTAGCATTAATACCTCAGGGGTTAAATTAAAACCCTTAGAGCACCTTCATACTAGCGTTTCTATAGCGAGAGCATTGCTTAGTTACATCGTTTACAAAATTAATTCCGACGAGGAAATATTACTATTGATTTTGCTCATAAAAAGAAAATTATTATAAGCCCATGGGAGAACTCATAATAAAATTTGCGATCAAATTGATTATTTTGTGCTACGATGTAAGCTTATAAAAAATAAACTTCAAATATTTCAATTATCTTTTCAATGCCTAAACTTATTTGATCAATTTAGTGGCCACTCAGGGTTACGGATAGCAATTTTAGCAGAAAGTGGTTGATTTGGACGCGATTTTACATGATGATCTCGCGGCGTCTTCCCTGACCCATCGAACGCCTACGCTGGAAAAATGTCAATGTGAAGGAGCTCTTAATCCCAGAGATACTGTGACAACTTTTGCAACTATTAGTATAAAACTTATTTGAAAGCTGTATCTCCATGCTGAATTTGCAAAAAATTTTGAACTTTATTTAATTAAGGTCTGTATTTTTATTTTATTAAACCATTGCTTTTAGTCATGACTACCAGTTGACTATCATTAAGTATGTGGAAACGTTACTGATTCATACTGGGTTACATTGGTCGGTGCTTACCACGTAAGAACATTTGAGGACAAAACTCTTCATAAACCAAATATTGAAAACACATTTTGACCCGCACTTGTTTTGGAGATTTAAATAATGTTAACCAAAAGTTTACTAAGACTTTGAATCTGTGTTTCTGGCTAAAATATTGTTAAATAATTACACACATATTTCTAAATAATACTACTCGGTAGCACGGAATAAAGATTTTTCTCCATAACTGCAATCACTTTGATATGGATATGATAAGTGAGAAAACAGCATTTTTTATTTATTTTTATAGTATGGAAGTAGCAAACGAGCCTGTAGCCTACCTGATGATAAGTGGCTACTGCCGCCCATGGACATCTGTAATCAACCCTAGATAAGATCAAAGTCTCACCTAACGGTAGCCACAAATGCGTTGCTACCCCTGAGGACTAAGATGGAATACCTCGGAAAAGTGTGTTCCCTTAACACACCCTTCAGACCAGAACACAACAGCGCACAGCACTGCTGTTATTAGGCAGAAATAGGTGTGGCGGTGGTGCTTTCAGAGTCGAACCACAAAGAGTTCTACCACCTTAAATATCCATTATTATTTGGAAAGGTACTAAAAAAACAAAAATAAGTAATTTTTTAACTAATACTAGTACTACCGAATCCAAATTGATCCGAAGAAACATTTAGATTGTTCCAATGTTATATTACAACATACTATGTTTACTTGGTAAATAATTCAATATGATCTGAATGAATATTTAATATCAATAACAGCGAATGCTTCGAGTATTCTTTCTTTTACCTTTCAATATTTCCAGAAGTATTTGTACAACAAAACGAGGTAATATCTATTGTACCTATATTGTAAAGTCTAGTATATATAAAGTATTCTTTCTTTTACCTTTCAAGATTTCCCGAATTATTTGTACAACGAAACGAGGTAATACCTATTGTATATCGTTAAGTCTAGTATATGTAACCTTATTGTAGTATACATACTTTTACTATGTTTAAGATAGCAAATATAGCCTTTCTTCACGCATACCACACTTGGATTATTCCTATGCCATGGGTGCTATGAAAATACACACACGAATATACGAATACCCAGGCCCAGAAAATGAAACTTATCATTTAGATACCTCTCTGAACTACTGTGTGTCAGACCGGTTCGTTGACCGCAACACAACTCCATTGTGGATATAGCAATAAAATAACATAAATTATAAATAAAACAACATATTTACATTCAGCCGAAATATTACTTTAAACTTTCCTCATTATTTCAAAGTTCCTCTGAACTTACTGTCATAATTTACATCGCTCAGTTTACTTAGCTGTTTCCATTCAAGAGGACGGTATTTGCAACCCACATGAGTTCAATTAACTTTACCAGGAAGCAACTTCTGCCGTGACACACCGAGCACGGTAATTTTATCCACCAACATCTGTCGCGGGAACATTGACGAACAGAATTTAATTAAAACATACTTTCAGAAGCCGTTCGTTTGCCATCACACTCTCAGTCAATCACGAAATTTAATAAAACATCTTACACCTTATTATAAAGGTAAAGAATTTAATTAACTATTTCGGTGCTTATTGTTATAACTACATATATACAATTATAGGTACCATGTTTTCTTTAAAAAGGGGAACATTTATTTTTCTAGTAAAACATTAATTTAAGATAAATCAGTATATTTTGCGAGAAAAATAAATAGGTATTTATTTGTCTCCTTCAAAGTTATCCCTGTCAGATTGTATATACTTGTGCAATCGTATGATTAAATCCCCGAAGCCCTTATTTTCTTAATATTTAATTTTACTTTTCACACAAATTACTTGATTATTTTGATTTTGAAATGTGTATCAATCGACATACCAGATATTGAAAATCAGATTAATGTAATCCCCAAAATTTGAAAAGTCACCATTCATATATTACTGTCTACGTCCGAGTCTACGTCATCATTTGCCAAGTTTATTTGATATACTTAAATTTAAAGATTTAGATTTTTTCGAAAGCAATACTATAAAAATATATTTAATACATATGATATTATACTATAGAATGTATATATTTCTATGCATCCTAAATTTTAGTCAACACCAAGTAATTTCTAGAAACAATAATTTTGAGTCAAATAATCAAATAACGACATCTACAATTTCATTTGTTCTAAAGATAATTTCATCTGACGAATACTTAATACATTTATAAAACATTTAAGTAGGTAAATTAGTAGAAGAGGTAACAAAGCGAGACAAATGTGCACCTCAGTAAAACGCACTAGTATACACACAGTTCGTACAGTACAGTTCGTAGTAATAGATTTAAACACTGCTAGTGCTTCATCCGATTACGGAAGCGAGAAAGATGCAACCTTTGCTGCAAGACTATTTATCGTGAACAAGACTATTCAACGCTGTGCTGTCTCGAAAGTAGTTTTATTAAACGTTAAATAATTTCTACGTAAACTTTGTAGCACAAAAATGTTAAATATTTTATAAGACCTTAATTTATGTAAAGTAAAGGTAGTGAAGAGGTAAATTCTTTGAGTAGACTCGCAAACCACGTCTTGAAACTTAAATGGAAAATTTATAGTTCTATTTCTTGTTTTTAATAAAAACTCAATAATAAATTGCGTATAAAAAATTCATTCAGAATTAGATATTACGCGTTGATCGAAAATATACTGTATAAAACGTTAAGGACTAAAAATACATGAAAGACGGTGTTTTTATAAACGGCTTAGGTTATATTCCTACACACTACGCTGTAGTAGTATTGCTTTCTGTTAGTTATATGGTTAAGAAGTACTGGGTGTATAAAACAGATTTATCACGATACATGTCCTATTACATTACATTCCATCTGGTCATCACCAATACATTCATCAATTAATGTTTGTTACAAGTCACTTCCTTACTCTAAAAAATCTTGAAAAGATTTCTAAGATGAATTTCTTGATTCTGATATTAATAACTAGGTATAATGTTTTTTTTTATCAAAACCCATGTGACGGAGCAATAAACATATTGGTTTAATAAGCAGTTTGTTTCGGTTTCGGTTCCGTGCTAGAAATATTAGTGAATAATTAATTTAGATTTAAAACATGCACTTTCTAAACTGATAGCCCCACAGTAAGATTTTCTCCTGTGTCGTGGGTGCCATGTACACACTAAGACGAATACACAAACACCCAGACCCATAACAGAAATCTAAACTCATCATTCAGATTTCTATTCGGCCAGGGATCGAACCCGGGACCCACTGCGTGTCAGACCGGTATGGTGACAGCTCTGCCACGCGGGTCGTCAAATTTAGTCTATATCTGGGAGTTTTTGTGTACGGTTTAGTGGTTCCACTTCACCCATACTTAACTTGACACCCACGATAGGATACCTGATGTAGGGCAATGTTGAACGTGCTACTTACTAATTTAACTTAAAAACTATAGATATGCCGAATATTCGGTTGGTATTCGGTTTTCAGTGTATTCGGCATCTTTTTCACTATTTGTATTCGGCTGAATTATTCGGTTATGGTGTCGAATATATTCGGTTCCAGTATTTCTATTTTCTTAGCCACACTACACGATATAGAACGAAAAGACAAAAATTCTTATGTAGATTTATGATATATTATGAGTCAAAGAAATTCCATAAAGAATGTGTTGAATAAAGCTAATGAAAAAAAAAACAATTAAACTTAATATCATTTTTTTGCCTCAAATTATTTTATTATTTTTAAACTTTTAATCAACAATTCTTTTAAATCTCAATCAACTCCACATTTATTTTTAAAACTTATTTACATTTATTTTAAACCTAAAATCAATATTTTAATTTTTTAAAGAATACACCGAAAAATTCGGCTGAATATTCGGTTCGGTAAAGGTTAAACCGAATAGTATTCCGTATTCGGTTATTCGGTGAAACCACTATTCGGCGCATTCCTATTAAAAACTTTCTATCTAGTATTTTCTTATATTTTACTCGTAAATACTTGCTTAGTTGCAGTCAATAGTATAATTTCCTATAATGTTCAGTATTTCCTTTGAATATTGGACGTATTACTAGGAAATGGAGTGTACTTTGTAGCTAGCTATTTTACAGCGTCTTTAAGGCTATTCATAGAAGCTCTATGACTACGTTATGAAGTGTTCATAGTGGTGCAGCAAATTTTCAAAAGTTCTCAAACATTTTTATTCGGACGAGGAGCCGTAAATAACCATCTGGCAGCATTATTATCTGAGAGTGTCTTTATTTTTACCTCTCTCACTTCCTATATTTATTCGGTGTTATTTCAAGCGTATTCAAGCAGCGCTTTCAAAAGGCGCTTATTTCACCACAGCCTTTGAGACCGAGATAATTTTGAATTTGCTAGTGCTAAATCTCCTTTTGATTGCAAGTTTCGTAAGATAAATCATATTTCAGTCCACTTCTAGACAGAAACAAAGATAGTCAGGCTTTTTCAGCTTACGTGAAGATTTTGAAAAGTTTCGACTTTTTGTTAATAAATACCTATTGCATCAACGCATGTGTTGACGGAATAACGCTTTCTAGATTCATAACCCAGTATAGGATTTTTTCCTGTGTCGTGGGTACCATGGACACATAAAGACGAATACACAAACACCCGAACCCAGAACAGAAATCTATATTCATCATTTAGATGTCGGTCTGGCCTGAGATCGAACCCGGAACCCACTGTGTGTCAGACCGTATAAGGTGACCGCTCCGCCACGCGGGTCGTCAAAATGTCGGCATGTCCCTTTGTAATACACCTCCGTTAACCGAATGTTTTAATTTAGTTCTCATTTCTATATATGTGTAGCTTTCTGTGAATGCCGTTAAAGACATGGAATGACGTTGCCGTTAACTCAAGTGAGTAACAACACATACTTTAAGATTTTTTAGGCCAGATTTAAATTGAGTTACAAACTTTAAAGACTTATAAATAGCTGTTGTGTAATAAGAAGTCTAATCTACTTACGCAGGAAGTATTTACAAGTAATTTTAAATAAGCAATATTGATGTTTTCTCAAAAATGTAGCGGAAATAGTCATGACTGAGTACAACCCTTATTATTTCTAACAACTTGAGCACGCCTGAAGTTTAGTCCACGACTCTGCTATGTTACTTAAGTAAAGGATTTTAATTAAGATAACTTATCTATTCAGTAAAGTAACCAGTGTATTTCGATGCAATAAAGTGATTTTAAATAGAGAAGAGAATCGAATTTTCCCATTTATTTGTCCTTTTCCCATTTGACCGTAACTTGTGTCCCTCATGACTTAGGAGCGTGATATCTGAAAGATTGAAAGCACTGCTTTTCACGGGTCACTTGTCTTGGCGGAAACAGAGAATTGTTTTGTTCATGCTTCAAGTTTTATACAATGACCTTCCGTGAAATTTTACTTTTATATCCTATACGATGCCATAAAATAAAGTTTATAATATACGAGTAATATTTTATAGTTTCATTCAGTTCAAATAGAGCTCGTTTCAGGTATATTGTATTGGAACAAAATGTGTTCTTACGTATCGCCTGCAAATAGCACTTTGTGTTTCCATACTAGCTCATATCTGTACTGTATTAAAAAGACTTTGAGTTTAAAAAGTAAGAAACGATTGTCCAAACCATTAGCTATTAAATGGTAACTGCAACTTATGAACGTGATAGAAAAATAATAGGTATCATCATAGGTATACTTAGGCAAAGACAACACTGTTCAGTACCTTTTTCCTTACGTGTGTTTACCGTTTTTTTTATTTGTTTTTATTAGTATCTTTGTTTTTAGTATCAAGTATGAGCTTAAGTGTTATCAATAAAAAATGGCAATAATGACTATAGTCGAATTTTTAAAACTACTCGATATACGTAACAGGTAATTAAATAGAGTGTTCGCTTTTAATCAAAGCTGAAGTTTTAAATATTACATTACCCTATTTTCATGAATCTCACTTTTGGTATATTCACCAAAGTGCTCGGTCTAAGTATGATATTTCTTACCAAATTCAATCTCTTAAATCTACTCGTATCTGAGTAACGTACGGAAACGCGCTCCAATTCCTCCCCAGGAGATCCGTACTTGGCATTGGTACAATACTTCAGTATTACTTTATTTATAGCCTGAAATACGAAGCTGATGAAAGAAGTTATTTTTAACTTAGTGTTTTTCTATTCAAGAATTCTTTTAAACCTCTTTAAACGGTTCCATAATGATCGCTGTTTTATGTGTTTGCTTAATTTCTAATACTATTCAAACATTATATGTATTGTTATGGTTGTCGAACAAGCTATTTAGGTAAAGTATTGTGTGTGTGTTCTATTTCTATCTACTAATATTATAAATACGAGATTTTGTGAGGATGTTTGTGTTTGTTACTTTTTCACTGAAAACTTCTGGTTGGATTTCGCTGGAATTCGGTACACAAATAGTTTATGATCTAGATCAAGACATAAGATAATCAATAGACGTGACTAAATCGGGCGAAGCTGCGGGAATAATCTAGTCAGCTATAAGCGCTGCTATGTTCTAACTTGAAGGGTGTACTAAGGGAGACCCTCAATCAAAGCATTCAAACTTATTGTTCAGTGGTATCAACGGACCTAAGACAAACATCAGGTAAGACTGATCTTACCTGGGGTTCATTACTGATGTCCATTAGCAGCAGTAGTCCCCTCTTTTATAGTATGGAAGTAACAAACGAGCATGCAGCCTATCTGATGGTAAGTGGCTACTGCCGTCCAAGGACATATGAATCAACCCTAGGTAAGATCAAAGTCTCACCTAAGGTTAGCCACAGATGTGTTGCTTCCCCTGAGGACTAAGATGTAATGCCTCCGAAAGTTATGTCTCCCATACCATACCCTTCAGACCAGAATACAACAGCGTATAACACTGCTATTATTAGGCAGAAATAAGTGTGGCGATGGTGCTTCCGGAATCGAACCACAAGGAGTTCTACCACCTTCAAAACCCCTACCGTCAAATGGACTACATGCTCAATTTCTACTTCTTTACTTTATCAAACGTAAAACTATTTTAATGGATTATACTTGCCTTTAAGAAAAAATATTACTTACCAATTTTGATAAATATTTTTCTGTAAAAGATAAGATCACTTAAGCTAGGTCTCGACGGAACTCTTACTGTAAGAAGCCTGAAAGTGTATGAATTGTTGGATTCTTTCTTCGTAAGAAGTAATAACAGTCGTAACGATGAAAGCAGATGGCGGCCCGTGCCGACTGCTGCATAATGTGCCTTTTTTCAATCCTACTATTATAACTCCGGCAGTTCTAGGCCATTATTTTCGCAATTATTTAATTTATGCTCTAGATTAAGATTACAAATTGGAATTCTCGCATTTTATTATGCAGTGTTAAAGTAGATAAAGTAGAGAAAGCAGACGGACATGGACACGGAATATTGAGTTTTTAAGTATATTCGTACATCATCCTTATTATGTATTTCTCTTATTTCTTCATTGTCAAGTTATTATTGTCCCACTTTTGGGCACGGATCTTCTCTCAGAATAAGAGATTTTTAGGCCAGAGTCCACCGCGCTGGTCAAGTGCGGATTAGGTAGACTTCACACACCTTTGAGAACTCCTTCTTTTTAAAGAGAACTCTCAGGTATATGGGTTTCTTCACGATGTTTTCCTTCATCGTAAAGCAGTGATAATTAATTTCTAATACGCACATAATTTTAGAAAAATCATAGGTGCGTGCCTGGGATTCGAACCTCGATTGAGAGACCGAGTTACAACCATTAAGCTATCACTGATCCATTCCCTTGTTTGTTACTACGGTTAAAAATAATAAGATACGTATTTTATTATAGTACGGAAGTAGCAAACAAGCCTGCAGCCCACCGGTAAATGGCTACTGCCGCCCATGGACATCTGTAATCAATCCTAGATAAGATCAAAGTCTCACCTAAGATTAGCCATCGCATCTGTATGCGTTGCTACCCCTGAGGACTAAGATGGAATGCCTCAGAAAAGTATGTCTCCTATGTATGTGTATGTATATTTAAGGACAGTAATAAAATGTGTAACTGTAATAGTAAAATAAATAAATAATCACTACACTCATAGCCGCAAACACTAACATGAGTACACAAATACCCAAACTCCGAATACAAATCTAAATTCACCTTTTATGTGTCTGTCTAATCGGTTATTGAACCCGAAACTCGGCATTTCAAAGCGGTAGGTTTCATCAAAATAGTTTTAAAGAAAATAAAATATTTTCTTTCTTTCTTTCAAAATCACCCACGCCTTATAAGTATACTGATAAAATCCGCCTACGTTTATAGCTTTATCTACCTTTATCTACGACAAAAAATCTATCGATTCATGATCAGATACCTTCAAACGTTTAAAATAGCTTCAAGTCCAATTATAATCTTTATTGAGCCTACTGACAGTTATAATAAAGGCATAGCCTGAAGCGCTAGGTTCAGCGACACCGAAAACTTAAGGGGAAATACTTGAAACGAAGTCGATTTAACATTAAAGAATAAATAATTCTCGTCGATTCATCCCCTACTAGACCCCCATCATGGACGTATTTTTTTAAATCTTTTCCTAGTTCGTCTTAGTTTATCTATTATATATATATTATAAGCTATATAAGAAAATTTGAAGCTTAAAAATCTATTGATTTAAGCCATGCGTTATTTCCTAGAGTTATTTAGTATGTACATATTATACTACATCCCATAATATACTAATGAGCAGTGATAGCCTAGTGGTTGCAACTCAGCTTGTCAATCGAGGGTCCGAGGTTCGAATTCCTGGCTGTCTTATTTTTCTCTGATTTTTTTATAATCATGTGCGTATTAGAAATTAATTCACTGCTTAACGGTGAAGGAAAACATCGTGAGGAAACCTGCACATCTGAGAATTCTAATGAGTTCTCAAAGGTGTGTGAAGTCTACCAATTCGCACTTGGCCAGCGCGGTGGCCTATGGCCTGAAACTCTCTCATTCTGAGAGAAGACCCGTGCCCAGCAGTGGGACGATAATGATTGTGTTGAAGATGAAATATATCTGTAGGCATAGACTTCTTTTACTATTTGATACAAATTCAAAATATAGACAATACTCCCAATATTATGTGGAATATGTTGCTATTATTACGATAATACTATTCTAAACATATGAAATGTTTTATGGTTTTAGTTTTTAGTATGCAAAAGAGTATTACCATTAAATTTACATCAAAAATAGCATGATGTGAAATTATTTTAAATAAACGTGGAGTGAAATGATGTTATGAAAGTGTTTGTTCCTGCATTAAATAAATATACCTATGTCGGTATAACATTACATTTGAAAGTGTGGCAAAAAGTACCTCATTTTAACATGTTTCAGGCATAACAATTGAAGAGATTATTAGCCTAAATCTGGATATTAAGTTCCTACACATTGCAAGTGATTTTTATTATTAAAACACATCAATAGAAAGCCATTAAAACCGATCGTTTTCAAACGCCAAATTTAGTACTCACTGATATTTACCGGCCAAAATTTTAACCGCGAGATAAAATTTTCAATCGATATTCGACTCGCGTAGAATTTTGCAGGCAGGCGAAATTTCGTTTTGTTTTTCTTTTGGATGAAATAAAAGAGAACCGCACTAAGTTCGGTAAAGGCTTGGAAAGGCACACGGCGTGAGTTATATCCCAACTGCCCTGTGCCTTTGGTAAATGCCGAATTTAATATACTCGTATCTCAATATGTATTGCTGAATATGAGCATGACTTTTTATCATTTATGACAAAATGTCCTTTACATTTAGTTTTATTTTTCTCTACTGGATAACATGTGTCATCTTTTTACCTAGTAATACGTTAAGTTAAAAAAACCTAAAACTGTCAATATTTCAGTGTTTCCAAGGGCTTATATAAAATATTCATTTTGTATAAGCCCTATATAGCCCTATTTTGTATAGTTTATGTATTCACATATAATCATTTGAATGCATTTTTAAGGTGGTAGAGGTCTTTGTGGTTCGACTCCGCAAGCACCACCGCCACACCTATTTCTGCCTAATAACAGCAGTCTTGTGCGCGGTTGTGATGTGTTCTGGTCTGAAGGGTGTGGTAAGGGAGACATACTTTTCCGAGGAATTCCATTTTAGTCCTCAGGGATAGCAACGCATCTGTGGCCAATCTTACTTTGATCTTACCTAAGGTAGTACCTTGATTACAGATGTCCATGGGCGGCAGAAGCCACTTACCATCAGGTGGGCTGCATGCTCGTTTGCTACTTCCGTACTATAAAAAAAAAATGCTGAATATAAAATATAATTTTAAAGCCAAAGTTATATTATAATGTAACAAACGAGCATTTTGTCCACTAAAAATAAACATAAACGCTTTCTACACTCATAGCCCCACAATAGGATTTTCTCCTGTGTCGTGGGTGCCATGGACACACAAATACGAATACACAAACACGCAGACCCAGAACAGAAATCTAAACTCATCATTCAGAAGTCTGTCTGGCCGGGAATTGAATCCGGGACCCACTGCGTGTTAGACCGGAATGGTGACCGCTACGCCACGCGGATCGTCGCTATACAAATCACACTATACGAGTAATTATCTTCGCCCATGATTACCTACTCACTATGTACGTTGTAAATTTTTAATCAATAAGCATATACTACAATTCAATCATACAAACTTTCGATATTTTATGCGATATTTCATTTGGAATGCGAAAATTTAAGTGCAATACGAGTGAGTGGAAAATATTAAATTTATTATGTCATAGGAAAAATTGAACACGGAGTGTCGTTATTAAATCAGACGTGTACACCAGGTGTGGCGCTGATATTGCGCGCCTCGAGAATGTTTTAAAATATAAATAGGCAAGTAACAGTGAAAATATCGAATTTCGATCAAAAAGATATATTTTTCTTCTACATTATTTAAAGACCAACGTTGGGTCAAAATTCTTCATGTTAAAAGAAAGTTGTTTGCGTTTTTCGATCGTAACACAAATAATAAATGATTAAACCAATATTGCTTCACCGCTTGACACATTTCAACCTTACAGTATAAAATGTTGTCTGTCCAAAGTTTGTTATTTATTAACACTGAGTCGTAGCTTAGTCTAGATCACTTGCAATAACTTTTATTGATATCATGCATAATAAACAGCGCTCAAGCTTATTTAATTGCTCCTCGTTAATATCTGATAACACAAATCAGCATAGTAAAGTATTGGTAGAACACACACATTGCACATTACTATACAAATACAGTATCCCGTCATTAGTGTTGAATGGCTTAAATTCAGGGCGTAACGCGGCACTCAATCACTTTTATTTCAGTTCACATTTCATACATCAAGTAGGGTTCATGTGATTGTAATATGATTGCCTACGCTTAACGTTCGATCTTCGGATGATATTGGGAGTTCTTGTAAAAATACTCGCTCTCTAAGAGCTATTGAAATAGAACCTTATTGCTGTACGACATGCATCAATGCCTGCGCTAAGGTTGAGCGAACGCTCGAAATCAAACCTATTTTTAGAATACGTCGTATGTGATTTTCACTTTTAGGTTTTAAATTTCAAATTCAGCTGTTAAGTAACTTTTTTTTACCGTCAAATTTTTTCAGAACTCAGCTATTGGTTTTTATTATGGAAGATTAATATAACAAGGGAACAGTGATTTTAAAAAAGGTGTCCAAAAGTAAGGGCAATAATTTTGCCTATAAAAATACAGGGCTAAGTTCGGGTTTTGATAAAAAAATATATTTTCACACTTAAAATTAAGCATTGCAGATTACAATAACAACATAAAACAGTCATATTATAACAATATCGAGATAATAAGTTAATAATTAAGTAATAGTAAAAGAACCCTTCGAAAAGTTAACCCTTCTCATTCAGAAGGCGCGTGTCCAAGTGGACAGTAATGAGTTGAGTAATGATAGGGTTAAATGTCAGATATTTCTGAGACGTTTAACGCAACAAAGAAATGTAGTCAGTTGATCCAAACGCTTACTCCATACAAATACATAATGAAAACTTATAACCGTTTCCCATGCATGAGCTAGAAGATACTTTTTTAAACGCGCGCTTTTAAACTACATTGGTAAAAGTTATATTTAGATTACTTGTTACAGCTTCGATGTTATTTCTGTTCTAACGAAAGTTAAGAAGGTACAAGAGAAAGAAGTAGTCAAACGACAACTTTAAATATATTTACATTATTATTATTAGGTATTGTATACGGTACCTACATAAGTGACGCTAACTAATAATTCAGATACATTTGGCGACACAAACTTATGTGCCCCTTTTATTATTATTGCGGTACAGAAACAAAAAATATATATTTAGTCAATGGAAAAGGTAGGAAGGGATATCAGTTTTATTTTATTTATTTATTTATACTTTTGAAACACCTTAAACTAAGGGTTACAAGGGTGAACTTAATGCCTGATGGCATTTGCCATCTGCCAGTCAACCCTGGGCGATGGCGATTTATTATGGTAGATTTTTTTTTGTTTAACTACAACTAAATTTTTTTGTTTAACTACTACAAAACATATGTGAATGAATGTATGTGAATTTGTGTTATTTAAATTTATTTGCATTATCTACATTTCAAGAACCGATTCTTTAAATTTAGATTTTTAAGGGTTGTAGAATTTTCCTTGTACACATATATTTTTTATTACATTTGATATCGCATGCTTAAATGTAAGTAAAGT
>MOOZ01000645.1:300345-317582 GCA_002930495.1 Cecropterus lyciades | reverse complement strand
GTTAGAAGTCTAGAAGGTGGTAGAACTCTAACCTAACCTAACCTAACCTAACATATGATAATCATACCTCAATTAAATTAATTAAGTGATACTAATTGTACAATAGGGAATAGGTACTTGAAATGATATTTTTCATCATTTATTTAATGAATGTTTGTTAATGAACGTTCTAAACAAATATTCGATTACTATAATATAATATTTGTACGCTTTTGCAGGGTAACGCGTTTATAAATATTGAAAAAGAGATTACTAGAGATATCTTTATCTTTGCGCTTACTAGGTGTTTTCATCTCGTTACCTACAAAGCTCTTACTTAAAGTATTACGTTCTCTCATAAACAATGAAGTAAAATTAAAATTTTACGTTGAAATCCAGTACGGTGTTAGTGCGGGAAAATAACAGGAAAATACCTGAGTAACAAGACAGAGAAACATAATTCGCAAGTTACGGAATATTATCATTTTGCCAAATGAGCCATCATACCGAGAAATATACTTAACGAGTGTTCAAACGAGTTATTTGAAGAATGAACGTAATAAACTCTGTGAAGACTCTTTTGTGAAAATGGTACAACGCTGCTTCAATTGAGGTTTTTGGTTAAAGATGCTTACAGAATTTGTGCATATTTTCTAATCAAGATTTTTAATAAACCAAGATACTTTTTCAAGATCAATTATTTCGTCCCGTGTAAGTAAATGAGACGGCTCTACCGATTTGAATGAAGGTAGTGAACCTAACAAATATTTGTATAAATGAAATACTTTCGTTTGTATTACGTTATAATACATCGATTCATACAAGCTTAAATATTCATATGAAACATTAATATTATTTTCAAGGCGGTACCAGTACAATTCGACCGGGGAGGTACCACCGCACAGACCACTTATCATCTGGTAGACTGCGTGCTCTCTTGCTACTTTTCGTTTATAAAAAAACACACTGATTAACATAAGATGGTTCTGTAACAGGATGGAATTAATATAATAACGATTCTTTTAGATTTATGTAACGCAATTAATACACGCTGCGAATGTATGTACAGTGGTTTTTAAAAATCCATATCTATATATACATCTGCGATAATTTATGTACATAACTTAATATTATTGTACACGATTAAGCAACGTTGGGAGTTAAACGAACCGAGCTACCTTAAAAATTATTCGCAGAAAACTAAACCGGAAAATACACGAGTACCGAAGGAAACAACGTAATTCATAATTCCATTATTCTAATTTTCCCAAGTGAAATATCATCTTCAAAAATTTCTTAATGAATCGACCTCGACTCCTTAATCATTACCAGGAAAATACAATTCATTATTATATTTAAGTATATTTAAATTATATAACGACCTATTTTCCTTCAGGTAATCATAAACAGAGCGGAGTATATTTTGTTATTTTGTGCTCTTATCGTCAGGATATTTTTATTTTTCAATGTACTATATGCAATACAATAGTGATGGTATATTAGAATACTAGGTTATTCCCGCGGTTTTGCCCGCTTTGGCCACGTCTACCAAAGTATTGTGTGTGTGTTAATCCAGGTAGTAAATTATGTATGTATGTATGTTACAAATTTCAGTGAAATCCGACCAGTAGTTTTTTGGGTGAAAGAGTAACAAACATATTGTATATATTACTACATTACTGTAAACATACTGTATACAAACCTCACAAACTTTCCCATTCATAATATTTGTACGATATTTGTTGTGTATGTCAAACATTGGTATAAAGGTAGTTGTAGACATAAAAATATAAACATTAACATGTGTCTAAACTCATAACTTGATTGATAAGATAATTAGGAATCTTGATTTGATTTGCTACTATCAAGCGGGAAAGGTCCCCACCTGACAGTAGGATATGAGCAAAAAGCCCCCCTAAGTACTGTTCTGGTTTGTAGGGTGTTAAAGGTATTTATGCCTCTGACAATCAAATCAGTAGCATTGATACTTTAAATTAGAGGTATCACGCTAAACACGAAACGCTTGCTAATTTTATCAACTAATTTTAACCTAATTACAATGGAACAATTCATTTAAAGCTAAAAATATTGAGCTACTTCTAAAAAGGAACATGTTAAAACCTGTTTCTTTTTAGAAGTCGCTCAATATTAGTAAACTTCTCCCCCTTTATATTGTATTCCGAACCGTAATTGATCAGCAATTCCGATAAACACTTAATCTGATTGTGGTTAATTATTTTCGAAACTATTTGTTAATTATTTCCATTTCTTCAAACTAGTGCAGATATAATTTTAATATACTTTTTCTGTACAAGGGAACATAATACTGCATTTTCACAATAAACTTTTAATATTGAATTCACAAACGGCATATATTTGAAAGATGCATGCAATAAGCGAGCGAGAGTATTTCATTAAAGCGATATTACAAAGCCGCGATCAAGGTGTTTGTTGAAGGATATATTACGACCTCGTGTGGAAAATGATAAGAAATTTCATGTTCTAAAGTTTGAACACCCTTTAGCTTTGAAATGAGCACTCTACATTCGCCAACATGCTTTTCTTCCTTGTGTAATACAGGTGGATAGATAAAGAGACAGAAATACATAAATTAAGAGCTATAAAATATTTGGATTGGATTTCACTTTACATTGAAGGTTCTTAATTATTTTATGACTTTTGATCCCACGATGTGTTAATTTTATTAATATTTTACGGCGAATAAAAATATCGTGTGGAATTCTTTATCCTCGGGTTTAGGAACGTAGCTGAGATTGACTTCAGATAGAACTCCTGTTCTATATGAAGTTGGTTACAGATGTCCATTGGTGGCAGTGACTACTTACCATCCGATTGCTCGTTTGCTACTTCAATTCCATATAAAAAAATGCAAATATGTGTAAAATCTACTAATTCATCCCTTTTTTTATTGTATAGAAGTAGCAAACGAGCATGCAGCCCACCTGATGGTAAGTGGCTACTGCCGCCAATGGACATCTGTAATCAACCCTCGGTAAGATCAAAGTCTTACCTAAGGTTAGCCACAGATGCGTTGCTACCCGTGAGGACTAAGATCGAATGCCTCGGAAAAGTATGTCTCCCTTACCACACCCTTCAGACCAGAACACAGCAGCGCATACCACTGCTGTTATTAGGCAGAAATAGGTATAAATAGGTTCCCTTCTCTTCTTGAGGAGAACCGTACCTAGAGTCCTAGCAGTGGAATACATATGAATAATAATGAAGATACTTTATATTATAAAAAAACTTATTATGTGGTATTGTCTCTAGCCATCCATCACCCACTGGAGGACATAGGTCTCCCCTAATCTGTGCCACTCCAACCGTTCCTGTGCCATACGAATCCAGCAGTTGCCCACCGTATTCTTTAGGGCATCGGTCCACCTCGTCAGGGGGCGGTCTGTACAAACGCCCACTGCCAAACTGTCTGTACAACTGCCCAAACGTGGTCTCCATTCGGTAGTGTATGCTTATTTTTAAATATTAATATAATAAACGCATTCGACACGTATGTCACGCACACGACACATATGACACGTTGGATCGAACCCGAAATCTCCTGCAGGAGTATTTAGGTATACTTTTATAGAGCATTAAGTGTACGTGTGTACAAATTCATAAATAAGTGATTATCTGCGTGCGTACTAGGATTACTTTACTTAAATATTTGACGTATGAGCATGACACACCTGCCCTTATTTGGTTTTATGTCTGTATTATTTTTGAAGGGCCGACCGTAATATTGGCATAACTTAAATTCATAAAAATTAATTATTTTAGTAATGACGTAGAATTGTACTATTTTTGTATAAAAAGTCAATACTATATACATGTATATGTATATATTTGTAATTAATCGGTTGTAATTCACATTTAACTACATTACAGACATAACATCGGTCACATGGACTAAGATAAATAAAAATGACGTAACTGCTAGAACTAAAATTTGCATTCGGGTATTTTGTATTTAGAAAAAAAAATTAATTTGCATCAACATAGTAACATAAAAGTGTTATAATATCCGGTATAAGTGACAAGAGGTAACCACTTAAGAGTGAGTGAGATGGATAGTGGCACCAAAATAATAAATTAGTGCTGATATTGTAAAATAAAATGAAACGAAATTAATGATTGTAACATATTACAGCAAATGTTCAAATTGTCGAACCAGTTCCCGCTTGACGTTGAGTTTCGGGACACCTTGTATGTATTTTTGTTATAGTATTTTATTTACTGCTTTCATTTAATACTCATATTGTTAAGATAATAAAAAATCATCCTTCCCTCCCTTTTTTCTGCTCACAGGTGCCATATTTAAAATTTTAACTGGTCATAGTGAGATAGGTTATAAGTTTGAAATACGGTTGATGCGATTGCAATGTCTTCAAATTCCAATTCCACGTTACATCTTACAATCTTTCATGTCGTTTGGGCTGTGAAGCATACCAAAGTAATGAACATACATACATACGAACGCTTGAAAAACATTAGCCCCCTTCTGACGCAGTCGGGTAAAAATGAATTGCACAGATCCTCTACATGAAAAATGCTTAAATATGACAAGTTTCATGATTACTTACAAGCTTTCACGAACTCGTTTACATATTTCTCTACAACTGGACAGGGATATTGCTGTGATTTTAATTATTAAAGTCATTTCGATTCCTCGCGAATCTCTTAATTGAAGCAGGCTAATAATTCGAGTTGTAACTTTACGGTTATCGTAGCGCGAAGCCTTATCAATTCGCTTAAAGGCAGTCCTTCCGCTTTGGGTTATTAAATGTTATTATTACCGTTGAGCTTAATGGCGAAATGTTGTGGAAATATTTGAACAAGCTGATGATTTTCGGAAACGGTCGCAAAAAAATTTAAAACTTTTTCCAATGTACCGTACAATGTATAAAAATAATTGTGCTATTTTTTAGATTGTATATATCTTATAAATATTTATTTATAACTGATACCACATGGAGCAAAGGTCAAACCTTCGGCCATATAGTTTTCAATAATTATTTTAATCATGTATTTCTGTATATGCATATACAATATATTTTGTATATGCATAACCCTAATCTAGTATTTAATGTAATGAGTGTCATAGTGTATACAAAGACATACATGTGTATGTCTATATGTATAAACACTAGCACCCAGAACCGTAATCTAAAATCATTTTTCAGACATGTGCCTCTGATCGAACCTGAAACCCTCTCAGATTAATATATGACGTGTGGTCATAATACACATGGGTCGTCATTATATATAATATTACGGCTAACCAAATATTGCGAAGTATGGCATCATTATCTCTACGTATATTGCACAAATATTACAAAATTAATCAGGAAACTCATAAAGTACATTGGCGGACCCATCTAATATGTCATATTTGTACCATAAGGAATGGAAAGAACGATCGGATTAGCTCCCCTGAACTTTGCCTCCCCTATGTTTGCGTGTTTGTTCCGGCCTCATCGCCTAATGGGAATTTAAGTAGTTTAATATTGTCGCAAATGATAAAACGATTTGCACGATTATGACTTCATAACGGATATACGCAATGGTGGCTTTATACACTT
Organism: Cecropterus lyciades; assembly: GCA_002930495.1. Classification (NCBI taxonomy): domain Eukaryota; kingdom Metazoa; phylum Arthropoda; class Insecta; order Lepidoptera; family Hesperiidae; genus Cecropterus; species Cecropterus lyciades. The sequence continues at coordinate 312,000 of MOOZ01000645.1, read as the reverse complement.
GTATAATTATTATGAATATAACTTGATATATTTGCAGGTATAATGATACTAACATGTAACATCATTTTAATCAGGAATAAAAAACTTAAACTTGTCTTAACATCAGATGTTATCAGAGTGCCTTTAGTACGTGTTTATTACGTTTCCTCGATACAATAAAAGTTTTTTGCCATATATGTGAATTTGTAACATTGTTAAAAATATTAAAATAAAAACCCGACTGCTTATAAAGATTTTTTGGTTCGTAATTATATATTTAATTTATATGAGTTACGAAAAAATATATCATACGTCACAATCCGTCACGCAGTTTGGGCTATAGCGCGTGCCAAAGAAATGGATATACATACAGTCATATACATACATACATACACTCGAAAAACATTACCCTCCTTCTGGCGCAGTCGGGTATATATAATGTAATTTGGCAGTAAACAAAAATGTTAATGTGCGTTGCAATGTATGGACCATGGATATCTGTAATTAATAGGTAAGATCAAGGCCTCATCTAAGGCTAGCCACAGACGCGTTTTCTACCCCTGAGGATTAAGATGGAATGCTTCGGAAAAGTATGTCTCTTCAAACCAGAACACAACAGCGCATAACACTGCTGTTATTAGGCAGAAATAGGTGTGGCGGTGGTGTTTCCGGAGTCGAACCACAAAGAGTTCTATCACCTTCCAATCCGATTGTTTTGAGGGAAGGTAATAAACCCGTACTAAGAGCACATGTCACGATAGAACTGACATGACATAAAACATTTTTTTTTAATTAAATCCCTTTTTTTTTTTAAACACGCTTTCTACACTCATAACCCCACACTAGGATTTTCCCTTGTTTATATATTAATTCTTATTGTAATTTATGGCGTCAGTTATGGAGTGTTATTGAACTCTGAGGCTTCTTGGATAATCAGCTTACAGACACCAAATTATTAGTGTCGTGATACATAAGACGTGTAAAAAAATTCTGCTCCATTGGCAACGTTAAGTAGATTATAAGATTTAACCTAAATATCATATTTTATACGTGCGTCATGCTATTTTTAGACTAAAAACGTTTTTTCTGTAATATTTGATAAACGCTTTAATTGAATTTATTTCCAATATTTCATCTCCCATTTAGCCTCTCAGGTTGAGATAAACATTAACATAAACGCTTTCTACACTCATAGCCCCACAGGAGGATTTTCTCCTGTGTCGTGGGTGCCATGGACACACAAAGTCGAATATACAAACACCCAGACCAAGAACAGAAATCTAAACTCATCATTTAGATGTCTGTCTGGCCGGGGATCGAACCCGGGACCCACTGCGTGGCAGACCAGTACTGTGACCGCTCCGCCACGTGGGTCGTCAACCCATACCCGTCAGGTGGGTATTATGCAATTCATCTAATGGTAAGAGGTCAATGTTACTATATGATGTGTGAGCAACTTCATATACAAATAGAAAGAACAACAAATAGAACAGCGGTATTATCTGAAGTCTCGCTCAGTTGCCTTATTACTCCCTGGGTAGTCCGCGGGAGTAATAACGCATCCGTATATAGTCGCTTTTATAAGAAAATGAGCCGATAACCCAACGCAAGAACTGCTTCACCCTATATACGAGTAGGTGTGGCGTTTGTACCTTCCCGGTTGAACCAAACTCGCTCTACCGTCTCGCAAAGGTTTAAGAACCTATCTATTAATTGTACTGTATATATATATATCAAATATTAATATAACACAATTTACAGCCGTAATAACATATTCCTGGTTTAATTTAAGTACAAGCTCGTGAATATTGGAAACATACTCGTACTGGCAACGTGTCAGCATCGTTCAACGCGGCTCACAAAGCGTGTTCCAGAGATAAGCGCTTCACCTGTCGGACGACTCATACTTATCAAACAGTAGGTATAATATTTATCACGAGGTACCCTACGCGTTTAGTATAATTTTGTCCTTGAACATAAATATTTTTGGGGTCTACAACTCAAATATTACTCGTTGTATCCCCTTTTTTTTCCTTTACGAGAAAAATCATCAGACCTCACCCAGTTGAGCAGCTGGGACCATCGCGCCGTCTGGTCTTTATGACGGTATGCTATACAGCCGTTCTACCCAGGGTCGCTCAGCTGGACGGGTCGAGTCCCACTCTTACCGGCCACAACCCCAGAAGCCCCCTTTTAGTTGTCTCTTACAACAGGCAGGGGATACCGTACAGGAACGACTCGTTCTATCCCTACCACGTTAATAAACATAGTTACGAGGATGACCTGGTCTTTATTTTGAAATTATAAATTTACTTAAATGTTTTATCTGCGGAATTTAATCAAACTTTATACAGTAAATTATTTTTTTTATATTATATGTATATTATGGAAACTTTCAATAAACTAAAAAATAGTACATAAACTGTAAAGTGTTGACTGAACCGTAAAAGTAAGCTAATAGGATTGTAGATAATCGAAAAACATAATAAATTTAACAATAGGTTATATATTATAATGTATATTGGATATAAAAGAGGCTAGGCAAAAAAATTTAATATTTTTTACAGGCGCAGTCAGGCATAGTTCAGACGTATCAATATCGAACATCAGTGATATAACTTTGAAGTTATGTTAATATTAGAAATTAAAAGTGCTTTGACAGAAAATTATCGTTTAGGTAGTAGTTATAACTCACATGTTTTCTGTTTGTAACTCACTTTGTAATCAGCTGTGAATTCTCCATAACAATATAAAAAGTGTGTTAAATGTGTTATATGTAAACATAATTACCAGTTTTCATCTTTACATTAAATCACTAATTATGATTCCATAAAAATACGTTACTAATTTATACACAAAACGAAATTATTATGAAAACAAAATCTCGACTGCTAAAACGGATTTATTTAATTTAACGCGTTTTAAGGATTTTTTGTCAAAGTAATATATAAGTATTATAATATTCAATATTTCTACGGGCTTACATTTAATATCCATATTGTAATAATATTAAAAACACATTATTTTCCCATCCTTTTAGTTCTGTTTACAGTTTACCATTTTTTTATTATATGGCCTATGTGACGATGACGTGTTGACACAGTCGAGTAGAAAGAAAAGGTAATTGCAGACTTCCTTTCTGCAATATCTACCTGATTCATAATCTATATATATAAAAGCGAAAGGATGCTCACTCACTCATGTATTGATTAAACATCACAGAGCCTAAACTATTGAAGGTAGAAATGAAGAACTGAAGACATGAAATTTAACAAGAGGTTCCTTTTATGATGTAGAGGTCAGCTAAGAACGGATTTTTTGATATCCCAATCCGAAGGGGACTACATAGGAGATGAAAGTTTGTATTAAAGTCCGCCAATTTTAAAGCAACCTTAACGAAACTTAGTATTTAACTTTGTGATTTGATATAATGAAACTTCTATTATACTGTTTTTGAAAATTCAACCCCTAAAGCCCACTTAGGGGTAAATAGGAGCTGACAGATTTTTTTGAAGTACGCCAATTTTGATGCGTTTAATAAATTGAAACAATTATTTCGCCGTTTTTTCCTAAGAGGGTTCAATAGGGGATAAAGTTTAAATGTATGATCGTCAATATACATAGATAGATTCATGGTCAATAACACTTCGTATTTATCTTTATAGTTTGATTGAAATAGATTTTTTGGTAAATCAATTACGTCATTATCAATTGTAACAGGGGCTGCCAGTTTTTTTGTTAATCCATTTTGATGCAACTATTTTGATAAAACTTAGTATTTGGCTTCGTGGATTGGTATAATGGAACATATTTTTCACGGTTTTTGGAAAATCTACCCCTATGGGGGTAAATCGGGAGTTCAAAGTTGTTTGAAAATCCACTTATTTTAAAGAAATCCTATCAATTATAAATAAAAATAATAACTATTTCAACTTTTTTAGAATATCTATCTACTATCCTATCCCTTAGGTACGAAATAAGGGTTGAAAGTTTATTTGGAATTTCACTGGTTTAAAAAAACTCTTCCTCCGAATGTAATTATAATGAGGCTCTATTGGCTGAAGTTATATTTCAGGCGAGGCAACGTCTTATAAAGGATTTTCTGGAAACTTTACCCTGAACAGGATAAAATAGGGGTGAAATTCTGTCCACCGAGATTTTAAGGGTACAACTAGTGTGGGAGAAAGGGAGAGATTAGACAACTAATCTCCCTTATCAAAAACAACTGATACAAGAACTCCAACTCTAAGTCACTGAGTTAATCTCATAAAAAATCCAACGCCAGCCAGACCGCGGTAGGAACATATAGAGAAAGACAGAAGGAGTACCACAGGTATCTTCTGCCACCCCCGTGACAGAAGGGTATCTATAACTGATGTCTCCACAATATAGGTTAAACAGCTGTATAGAAATTCCAAAGATTTAAAGTTAAGAGCGTGAAATTTTAGATTTAGGATTTCAGTAAGATACAAAAATTAGATTCTGTTTGGAATTATTCTTTGGATGTAAAATAGGTGAAATGAACACCCACTAAAGTCGCCAACACTCATGCCAGGAGTCGGTGACTATTCACAAAACTCTCATTTGAGGAAGTTTGTATCCAGCAGTGGATCTCAAAAGTCTAATGGACAGATAGATTATATATATAGTCTGCGTGAATGAAGTCGCGGGTACTGCTAGTTATGAATAAATGCATTCATTGCAATAAACAATTAATGTGTATTCCTTCTAAATTTAACCCCAATAGATCATATTTTCTCAATATACAGTATTATGTGCCAAAATGGGAGACAGAGGGGCATCATGTGAATGCATTAATGTCACCAGATCATAATCCTAAAGGACGTTAATATGAAACGTGATGCCGTGCCTGCGCGGGAATGGAGATAAAATGTGCCATCTTTTATAAAACTCCTCGCAGCCTATTTATCCGCTGAAACAAATTGAAAATGCGCATTGTTGTAAAAATCTCATTCGAATATTTTATGTACTTTTTGCTTTGTATCAAGTGATGTATTGGTTTGTCTAATAGAGTAATGACATCATCAATCCACTACTACCGACCTGCCTGTACGGGTCTTAGAATGATGGACTAAGCATATAGATCTCGTTGGCTAACACGCTTGATAGATTTTACATGCGTTAAAATATCATGTAGTTTTTATTCGACTGCGTCAGAAGGAGGGTAATGTTTTTCGAGCGTATGTACATATGCGTGCGTATATATCTATGTTTGTAGGTTTGTCCATTTCTTTGGCACGCGCTGCAGCCCAAACGACTTGACGGATTGTGACGTATGACATATCATGGAAAGTGATATAGGGTATATAATTTTTAAAAATGGCGCCTGCCAATAAGGGTAGGTTAGGTGATGACTCCTTCTATTATCACGACAATATGAGTATCAAATGAAGGCTAGTAAATAGACTATTCCAAAAATATGTATGTTATAATAATTTTACCTATTTTGACGATAACTCATATAAAGGATTAAATTAAACAGAATGATTTTGAACAAGCAAATCGTTTCACGCAGTCGGGTATTTTGTTTTAATATTTTTATTTTAACACTGTTACTAGTTATTGTAATAATTAATGCATGAAGGCGGTAGTACTTTGCGGATCGAGTCCGGAGGCATCAGCGTCACATACATTTCTGGCTAATAACGCTCTGTTTGGTTCTGTACCCTTAGTAACCTATTTGAAGGAAACTTAATAAAGTCGTTCTAAGGGCACTAGTCTGAACGATGTGGTAAAGGAGACACAATTTTAATTCCGAGGCTTTCCAACTTAGCTGGAATGAGCTTCCTCCCGAGGTATTTCCAAAGCGCTTAGACATGGGGCTCTTCAAGGAAGGTGCAAAAAGAGCTCTCCTTCAAAGGCGGCGATGCATTGGCGACTCCTCTCTTATTGTAAATGACCATAAGCGACGGTGACCACTTTTCATCAGGTGGCCCGTCTGCTTTATTATTAGGTACAACTATAAAAAAAACCTAGTCCTCAGTGGTAGTAACACATGTGTAGCCAACCTTGGGCAAGATTAGTCTTATCTGGGGTTGATTACAGATATCCATGGACGGCAGTATCCACTTACCATCAGGTGGACTGCATGCTTATTTGCATTAATATTAGTACTTTAATATTATAAAAAATATTTGTTATCTAGGTTCATTCCATTTTAATTGTTTTGTTTAGGCCCTAAGGAATACGGCTTCTTCTTGGGATTAAAATAAATGAAAAGCAAACGATTAGAAGTACCGTTTCAACATACACAGTCCTCGTAATTCTAGAAGGAGCTATTACGTCTGACTTCGAATATCAATTACCGCCTAGCCTGTCTAATTGCTTTGAAATCTATCCCGTTACAACGAGAAAACTTTAAGTGTAAATTTACTTGCGATAATTCGAGTAGTAAAATAATTAGATTTATAGCTATAAATTCTAAAGGATAGATAGCGACTTGTTACAATAAATACATGTTTCGTGTTTTCAAAATAGATTGTTCATTCTAGTTATTTTGGTTAACAAAGAGTTAATAAAATTTGCGTCGTGCAGATATTACCTGCACGACGCAAATTTTATTACGTAATATTGTCGAAACATAGCGACTGGTTTCACACTTTTGATAAATCATCGCAGAGCCTAAAGTATTCAACCTAGAGCCATGATTTTTGGAATAGAATTTTATGATATAAACACTCTTAAAGACTTAATATTCCACCCGAAGTGGGTTATATATGGGTAAATATTTATATCAAAGTCTGCGCGCACAGATTCGCGGACAACACTTAATGATTAATAGTGATGTCACGTTTGATATCGATGAAGGCCGTTTTAATTTTGCGTATAATAATATACTGTGATAGGCGTCCCAAGGCTATTTATTAAATGAATTGTTTATTAAAATCAAAACGAGGGCCTATCAAATATATAGATATACTCGTACATATCTATTTTATACATAAAATAAATGATTTTCATTATAAATCTGCACCGACACTGAATTTAAATAATTGAAACATCAGTGTTTAATTATTTTTTATACAGTCTTCATCATCGTGTCTATTTGCCTTATCTTACTGGATTAACTGTTAATACACGCAATCCATCTGAAGTCATATATTAAATTGACTTTTGTTTACAATTACACATAAAACGGAAGTGTTTTTTAACACAATAGAGCAAATAATCCATTACAACTAAAAAAATATGGCGTAGCGTCTCTAACGGGGATTTTTAAACACATAATATAGAAGTAGCAAACGAACAAATAATCTACCTGAAAGTAAATGGCCTCTGCCACCCAATGATATCTGTAAACACTGATAAGGTTTTTTTAAGATATATAATATTGTGAAATTGTAGTGTACATATTAAGTGAGTAAGTTGTAAGTAGGTACGTTTTGGTGCAATGCATGTAATACTATTGCGACCAGTTGCGGAAACTCGATCGTCTAAGAGGTTTCCGCATCTGCCTGTAAACATGAACACCCTAAGTAAATATTGAATGTGATCGAAGTGTTAGACTGGATTTACTTCGAACTAGAAAATAGAGCGTTGTGTATACATAGTATGCACACTTTTTAAGGTGGTTTTTGTTATTTTGTTATAGGAACGTCGTGTTAGGTCACCATACCAGTCTGACATGCAATGGATTCTAGGTTTGATTCCCGAAAAAAATCCGAATGATGAATTTAGATTTCTATTTTGGGTCTAGGTTATTGTTTATTCGTTTTGTAACTCACTCCATGCTACCCTCAACATAGCACAAAATCCGAGTGGGAGGCCATGTGTGTCGAAAGCGCTATTATTATAATTCGCTAATTAATTGTAGTTCGCTAATTAACCGATATTTTCATTAACTGGATACTTTCGAATGGATAGTTTTTGTACATATACATTAAGCTCAAAAGTTTTTACGAAATATCAGTGAGTATGAGGTCCATCTTATAGCCAGGCGTCTCCGTCGCCGATGGCTATCTGTAATTAACTCCTTATAGATCAAGGGTTTTATCTGAAATCGATCACAGAAGACATGTAAATACATCTGTCAACAAATTAACGGATTCTATCGAAAATTTTACGCTTCGCCATCGAATAATTTGACAGACGACGCGATGAAACAGTATCAAATTATATTTCTGATATGCTTACAGCCGAATAAAGTAAGGTTTATCCGTCGAAAATTCGTTCTTTGTTACGCTCGACGAGGTTTGATAAGCTGGAAATAATGTATTTTTAGCGTGAAGCTGTTCTTGCTTTTCGCTGAAATGCTGTGGTTGTCGACTCACTTATATATAATATATAACTGACCAGCATCGACCATCTTAATCCTCGGTGGTAGCAACCCTTGCTCTATAGGAAGTTGCTTACAGATGTCTGTGAGTGGCAGTCACCACTTACCATCAGGTACACTTCGTGCTTGTTTAATACTTGAATCTGATAAAAAATGTGCATCAAATGCCCGAAACTTCGAAGGAAACTACGAACTTCACGTCTGCATAAACTGCTGTAAGGATATCTTACATTAGGCGACACCTAAGGCAGTCGTTCCTTAGATGGGTGACCGCTACGAAATATGCATGACGGTGTCCGCATTCAGGAAACGTTAAGCTTTCGATTACATTAGCCTAACGACAACTACCTTTACTGGACTAGAGAACCGTAATAGTGGTTAAATATTAAGGTAGATCAATAAAACGGGTCGAAAGTTCCCATAGGCAGGGTGGTTGATGTAAGATATATGCGTGAAAATTATGATAAAGCTTTCTTAATTTAAATTAACCACTTACATAAACTGTAATACGATGACTGTCACCGCTTATTATTATTGTTATAATCTCTATTTTATAATTTTAATTCTTTTGAATTAAAGTTTTATTTTAAATTAATAATTTTAAGGCAGTAAGCCTTTGATGATTTTATAAAAAATATTTAATTCCACGTTTATGAAACAGTTTACAAAACTTAAAAAAGTCGGTTAAATTCAAGTGTATTTTTTATATTTACATAAACAATATAATGATATATATTATACTCTCATACTATGGTGCCTTTAATGATCTTATAAAAAGTATATTCATTTAGGAACGTTTTCTTTCATCAAAAATAAATTGCTGTGTTTATACACGGTAAATTCAAACAATTTATTGATATATTTATTAGACTCATATTACTTTCTACTTCGCAATATAATCTCTCAATGCAATATAATTGCAGAGTAGTATATAGTAGTATTAGAAATAAACTTATTAGGCGATACAATTTACAATGGCAGAAATCTTGTAACTTACGACAGCTATTTCGATAACTTATTGTGTTCTGGTTCAGAGAGTATGGTCAGCCTAACAGCCTAATTATACATGTCACGTTTGTTATGTAAAGACACCTATGGCTGATAGAAATGACTCATTACCATTCAGAACTGATGATGGATGTTTTATATGATCTACAGTTATCACCTTTCTTTAGAGGAATTACAAACTAGCTTATTGCCCTCAAACATATTAATAATAATGCGGGACAGTATACATTTTACACTCTTCTATCTGCTATTATTCCGTGCTGTATCGGTTTTTAATGTCTAGAAGTGGAACTCAAATCGTTAATAGTTGGATGTGATTGATTAAGACTGGTTTTGAACAAGATAAAATAACAAGAAGGCACGAACGACACAGGGGATCAAATAATAGAATACGTATTTTTGTATTCAGTAATGTATATTCTTTTATTCAGTTAATTAACAGTTTATGTACATCGTTTACGAGAGGATAAAGGCTACGCAAGCAAACACGACAAAGAAATATAGTCGAAAAAAACATATCTAAACTTTGTTTATTAAACGATAAAGCGTAAACATAGGACCTTTTAAATTCACTCCCTCTTTATTTGACACATATTGCGCTGCACTTCGCAATATAATCTCGCAATTGGACACTGCTACGCAATCGCTTCACTGCAGCCTGAGCCAAGCTATTGTGATAGCGAGCATTATTCTACGAAGGATAATGTTACGGCGCTGACGTAGAAAATTGTAAACTAATTTGAATCTTTCATTATTCAAGGATATTCAAGTTCGTATACAATTTTCACTCACAAAGTATTTTGTATGTCATGTGTGTATCAAAATAAATGTTTGTATACTTTCGGTAAGATTGTAAAAACCATTTTATGTGGCTGTACTGTATATAATGAACTATATACCAATGTAGCATTTATGAGCATGTGTAAGTTGATATTGACAGGCACTGTATTTGCACTGCGAAACAGTCCTTTGAGCAAATCAACGTCATTAATTAGATGATTAGTGGCCAATGTATCTAATTACTAAACGATTCTGCCAACGGTGTGATATATTTGCACATAGTTTACATTGCATTGGTAATGGAGCTTTATGGGTGTATATGGACAAATGAAATTTAAGTGTTTTTCTGTAAAATTGTTAGTTGCAATTGTAATTAAATTGTAAATTTATAAATAATACAAAATATATATAATTTATAAGTACTTTCAATTATACTTGGAGAGGCACCATTTATTATCTAGAAAATAGTATTTTGATTAAAAAAAGATGGATATAGACATCACGCAGTAGCATCTTATATTATACCATTACCATACCTATCAAACAGGATACAATAGTGAAAACATTATCAATATACTCGTATGTCGAAAATTAAATAAAGACACAGCTAAACAACTGAATATTTAAATAATATACAACAAAGTAATACAATGTTCGTGCAAAATAATCTCACGATAGACAAGTTAGGCCGCCGATTGCAGATAAGGGATTTAATCTATTGACATGTCGTTTGCATAATCAAACATTATTAGCTCAGTAGCTTCAATAATTCAGATAAACACCAAATTATACAAATAATAATAAATTAAGTATGGCTGTTTGATCCAATGTTGTATTCTCAGTCAATTTAGTTATTTGCATAAAATGCCGAATGGGGTCAAATTTTCACCAAAAATAAAAACATTTTACATACAATAAAGAATAAACACTGCCAAGAAAACCTTCTTAAAACAATTACGTAACTAAATTATTTACAGACACCTATAATTATAAAAGTAGACATAATAGTGTGTATAAGTTGTACACAGTCTTGCCTGAGTGCCGGAAAAGATACTCTTCAAGCCACAGCGTCCGCTGAGCTTTAAAAACGTTCAATGCATGTGCTCGATCTTTCGAAATTTCGCTGTGAATTGTAGCGAAATTTGCTAAAATCCGCTCAAAGCTGATGTTTGCAACGTCTACCATATGTTTCATGATTTAAAACAGCCCATTGGCTACTATCACTTGTGTAATAGTGATAGGCCACGAAGCATTCAGTAGGCACTAGGCCTATACAAAATAAAGACATATTTAGTTTCTGTAACGCCATCTATCGTCAAATCCGAGAAACGGTAATCGATCGTGCAGCACTACCGCTATCTTCGATTCCTGAAAATTGTGTCGCCATCTATCGTCTATTCGTACAGTATTGATCGTTTCGCGTGTAACGCCATATCGACGAATCCGGCAAACAGCAATCGTTCAGCACTAACGCCCTTTATCGCCCGGCTACGCAGTAATGGCAAGAAATAACGCCATCTATCATCAAATCCGAGAATACTTCAATTAACATAGCATGTCGGTGTCGCGAACACGAAACTTTTTCCCGTACC